>ML863894.1:4553-22760 GCA_009831015.1 Picea engelmannii | reverse complement strand
TTTTGTTTTCATTTCTATGCTCATAGTTTTATTTAGTTTTTGTTTAATTCTTGTTAATAGCTTAGTTGTTTTCTTTCTAACCTTTTACATCACAGCTGTCATGACTAGCAGAGCCCAACTAGGCATGTAAGCACTCGCTTTTTGCTCACACATTGACGAAAAGAGTGCAAACATGGGGATATATCTATTTCATAAGGGTCATCATCATCCACATTAGAGTGGTACAAGGATATTATCTTTTATTTGAAATCTCATCCATTTCCAATTGGTATGTCTTCAAAGGAAAGAAGGGCATTGAAAATCAAAGAAAATTAGTATGTGCTAGTTTTTGAAGTCATGTTTTGCAGAAATTTTGATGGAATGTTTTTAAGATGTATTGACTCAATGAAAGCTAAAAAGGTTCTTGGAGACTTTCATGAAGGTATTTGTGGAGGAAATTTTGCACCTACAACAACTGCACACATAATTATGAGAGTTGGCTACTATTGGCCCACCAGTTTTAAAGACTCATATTCAATGATCAGAAAATGTATCTCTTGCCAAAAGTTTCCAGGAAAGATGAAGAAAGCATCAATGTCATTGAAACCTATTATTTTTGAATAATCATTTATACAATGGGGATTAGATGTCACTGGACCAATCAATCCAAAATCTAGCAAGGGTCACTCATATATTCTCATTGCAACTGATTATTTCACCAAGTGGAAAGAGGCTATAACTCTTAAAAAGGTTGATTTGAAGAACTTATCAACTTCCTCAAAGATAACATTTTGTCAAGGTTTGGAGTCCCATAGAAATTCATAACTGACAATGGGTAAATTTTCATAGGATCAAAGTTCACCAAATTTTGTGGTGAATTTGGTATTATCATGGATCAATCATCAAACTATTATTCCCAAGGGAATTCCTTAGCTAAGTCTACAAATAAAACATTGATCCAAATCCTTAAAAGACAATCGCAGTGAACCAGAGGAATTGATATAAAAAGATAAATGATGCATTATGGGCTAGCGGACTTACACCAACGGACAACATGGAATTATCACCATATAGATTGGTATATGGAAATGAAGTAGAAATGCCAATTCATATGGAATTAAATGCCCTGACTTATGCTATGAACTCTGAAGATATAGAAGAAGTTTCTCCTTTACAAAGAAAATATCATTAGTTGATGCAATTGGAACAATTATCTAGATTTATAAATGGAATGAAATGAAATACAGATTTATAAAAAACACACAAAGATACAATGAAACTTGAATTCTATTAATAAATGAATTGTTTTGAACTATAAACAAATGAAAAATGAAACAAAATCGCTCGAATGGTGATAGCTAATCTCTGAGAAGAGATGTGACGGTTATGTGAATTCTCCAGAGCACATTAAAATAAGGTCAAAAGGAATTTTTTTGTATCATAAAGAAGCAATGAGGAAACCCTAAACATCCAAAAACCTAACCCTAGGATATGAAACACCAAAAGGCTTGTGGGCCCCAATGGGGTTAGTTGGAATGCCAACTTATTAGGGTCGTAACGTTTTCATGTGATCATTGTTTGGCACACTCAAAAGCTCATTGGAAATGTATAGCTGAGAAGTGCACATTCTTGTTGTCCTAGACAATGCCTTTAAACATCATTTGAGGGTTGTCACACCCAAAAAATGTTGTTTAGGGCCTCAAAACTACTCTGGAAGTTTAGGACCCAAAAAAGTGTAGAAAAACTGCAAAAATGGAAAACTATGATTTGAGCCAGTGGAATAGGTGGGTGGCCATCGACATCCACCTAGATCAATCCTCCCCCCTTGGGAAGAAATGGTCTCCATTACGTTGATTTTCCCCATCAGATGGGGAAACTTCTGCTAAACTTGGCCCCGAGTGAGCCACTTGCCTTGGTGTAGGAGTTGTCCTGCTTTGACAACCCGATAAAATTGGATCCTCTATTGTAGATTTCTCTTAACCTGTGTGTCCATGATCTGATCAATGGTTTCATGTTCCATACAATCAAGGTTGAGCTCTGTCAATTTCAATTTCTTTTTTATCTCTAATGTTTCCAATAATGGTGGAAGGTATGGTTGAAGGAGGTCCACATTAAACACTAGGTGCAAACCAAGGAAGAGGGAAATGATTAGCTCAAAAGCATGGCCATCCACAACATTGGTGATGGTTTAAGTACCAAATCAAAGTAGATGAAGTTTCAGATGGGGTCCTATAAGGGTATCCTTCTGCAAATGCAACCAAACCTTATATCCCACATGAAACTTGTGTGGCACCCAGTGATCATGGAATTGCTTGTACTTAACATTGAATTTCTAAAAATATCATGGAGTTGTTGGCGGATGTGTTGAATCCATTCAATAAATTTGGTGGCTTTGTCAGCTTCAGAATGATAATGGGAAGGTTCTTCTTGTGTGGTCGCAAGGGGCAGTGTGACATCAATGGGACCCAATGATTGAAATCCTAGCCCCACCTGAAAGGGGTTGTGGCCAATCAAGCTATGGAGATATTTGTTGTAGTTTTGTTGAATGTAGGGGAGACATTCATCCCATGTGCGTGGATGCTTCGAGTTGTACATGTGCAATATATGATTGATAATCTGATTGAAGAACTTTGTTTGACCATCAATTTGGGGGTGGAAGGCAATGTATTTGGTGAGCTTGGTCTCCAATAGTGACTAGAGGCTCAACCAAAATGTTCTTACGAACCTATTGTCCCAATTTTAGATGATGGTTTGTGGTATCCCAAAATGTACCCACACCTGTTTGAAGAAGATATTGGCATTGGCGTTTGTTTTGATACTCTTCTTGCACACTGTCAAAATGACCATCCTAGAAAATCGATCAACAACCACAAAAGCACAATCATTTCCTTGCTTGGTTGAAGGAAGGATATACATGTAGTCCATTGATATGGATTCCTAGGGCCTGTCTGAAGTAGTAAAAGGGGTGTACATGCCTTTCTTCTTAATGGTTGGTTTGGAAATAATGCAGGTAGTGTAAGGCCATATGTACTTTTTGACTTCCTGTCAAAGTTTTGGCCAATAGAAATACTTTTGCAGCACAATCATTGTCTTTTCCACATGAAAGTGTCTTGCCATATGACTGTAGTGAGCTTCCCAAATCAGCTTCACTCACTATCTTGAAGGAACACATAGATGGATGAGATGGCATAACAATATGTTCTGAATATGAAAGTCAGTGATGAGCATGCCTACGCTCAATATTTGGTAAGTTGTAGTGAATTCAGGATCATTCTCATAGAGTTGGGGCCACCCAAAGGCCTCATGTTCGCAATAGTGGAGCATTGTGGTTAATGTTGCAAGTGGAGTTCGACTAAGGCATTCAAAGATGTGATTAGTGCTCCTTGCCTTATATTTGATGTTGAGATGAAAATTTTGAAAGTATGTGGACCACTTTTTTGTTCAACAACACAAGTATTCCAACATAGGACGAACACCTTCAATAACCACTCACACAATTAGATCAAATATCAACACACCGATGTTTTGACGTGCATTCATTGTTGTATCCCAATCTGGATGAACTGAAGCTTTTGCAAATGTCTATGGATCATGAGTCTCTGAAACTTGATCCAAAAGGGAAGAATCTTGTTGGAACTAAGAATGTGTCTGATGTTGATCTGAAGGATCACCGACAAGATCACCAACTACTTCTCATGTTGAACATACCCATCTAGGAAGTGGTGGAGATGGTGTTGGTTCAGGTTCAAAGGACTCATTTGGAGGAAGGTGAGCATGTGGAGGTGTATTTTCATCCTCACTTTCATCATCTAAAGAAGAAACCAGAGTAGGAACAAAATAAGGCAAAAACGTTGAAGATGGTTTGCAGGTTGAAAAAGGAACAATCGTTGAATTAGGCTCGCAGGCCAAGATATTTTCATCAAATTTAACACCTCTTCTAATAATAATTCCATTACAATGTGGTTGAATAAGTATATAACCTTTGACATCTTCAGAATAACCAACAAATACACTTCTCACTGTTAGGCTTCAATGCTTTCCTCTTTTCATCAGGAATGTGAGCCCATGCTATACTAACAAATACATGATAGTGACTTACATCTAGTTTAATTTTAGTCCAAAGTTATATTGATGTGATATTTTTAAGAGCCTTTGTGGGAGTGTGATTTACTATGTAATTTTCACAGTTGATGGCTTCAACCCAATACTTTAGACTTAATCCCTTAGATTGGATCATACAATTATCCATTTCTTTTAATGTGCGGTTCTTTCTCTTAGCAACACCATTTTGTTGTGGTGTATATGGAACAATGTGTTTCATTTGGATGCACTGTGTACTGTAGTAACTTGTAAAATTATTGTTCACATATTCACCTCCATTATCTGTTATTAACCTTTGAATTTGATGTCCATATTTCTTTTTCATATTTATTAATTTTTAAGAAGTAAACCAAAGTACGTCTGGAAAAGTCATCAATGAAAGTTAAGAAATACTTGCACCTAGAAAAATAATGAGAAGAAAGTGGACCACACAAGTCACTATGAACAAGTTGCAAAGGGCCCGAGGTGTGCCAAGAGGCACGTTTGTCAAAATTGTCCCGATGATGTTTTTCGAGAACACAACCAGCACAAACATAATCTATGTATGAAACAAGAGGAAGACCAATCACCATCTCTTGATTACATAGTTGCTACAATGAGTGATATTTTATATGAACAAACTGCTCATGCAAAAAATTTCTTAAGTCATCGCTATGAGCAACAAAAACTGATGGAAAAGATGATGACCCAAAGTTGTCAAAATTGTACAACATGGTAATATCATCAACAATTCGAGTTGAAAGAACATGCTTAGGATATTTTAGATCCTTGATTATAACTTGGTGAGGTGAAAACTCCACGGTTTCACCTTCACTTGAATGAGTGATTTGATATATTGATAGAGGTTACAAGAAATACTTGGAACACATAAGAGATCACTGAAATAAACATTATCTACTTGAATTGTTCCAGATCCTACAACACTAAGTGATCTATCATCACCAACAAATATTGTCTTGGTGTTACATTTATTTAGAGCATAAAATATATCTTTATCCAGAATCAATAAGCCACTCATCAAAAAAAGTAGAAGTTGCATTAAAGGAGAAACCAGAAGCATAAAGTGCATGTCCATGAGAAGAAGAAGAAGAAGTAGAATCTATACTAATGTTGTGCTTCTTCATTGTTGCTTCTAAAGCTACCATCTTCTTAAAACATTTGGAATCATCATGACCATCTTTATCACAAAAGTTGCAATGTCTGCCAGTCTTATTAGTTTTATATTTTTCTCCTTTGTCACCATTAAGAGCTGAAGTTGTCTGAGTGGTTTTGGGACCCTTATGTTGCTTGTTGTTTTGGAGAGGATGTTGCTTCTTGGGATTCATGGGTTTATCTTTTTATTGGGAGACTAAGTCTTTGTTGGAGGTACTTGTTATCGCACAGTTTGTAGCAAGGGTAAAAGCTTGAGGTTTAATGGTCAAACTGGCATAACAGGAACCAATCCCACCCAATGTCACCACAATGGGATGGTTATTTCTCTTTAGGGATGTGAGGCCCAGGGGAGATGTCCCCGGTGACCTAGGGTTTTGAGAAGGAAAAAGGATAACAAGACAGGATAAATTTATCCCCTCACAGATCACCACCGAGCAGATAGCCCGGACAAAGGCCAATGATAAGGTAAAACCCCCAAAGATATACATGCCTCGGACAAAGAGACAAAAAATGATATATGCAAGATATTCCAATGGGTTAGTAATTCATATAAATAGATGACTATATGATGATCATATAAGCAATTTGACAATAAATGTTGACGAAGTCAATGTTTATCAATAGCAATGAAAATTATAGCACTTCACCAATAAATATTGGAACAATATGGAATTCAATGTAACGAATCAACACTTCATTCAATAAATTCCTTAAATCACCATTCAATTTTCTTATAGAGTAAAATGTTTGCTACACAAATGATATAATAGCCAAGGATGATGACAACAACAGGTTAGTTAGGTTATTTCTTAGGCTAGGGTTAGTAGTTAGGGTTTGATTCAAATATTTTTTAGATTTGTTTGTGATCAAGGTCACTTCAGTGCATGAGGTCTTAGGATCAATGCCTTAGGGTTTAAATGGAGTCAATAGTGTAGGACGCAAGAGCTGAAGGAGACAATATAACTAGGTCAAGGACTAGAGGGAAGGGATTTGGAGTGTTGCTAGAGCAAGGCCCCAAAGTCAAAACCCTAGGGGAGAGAGGCTCACCTTGGTGTAGGTAAACTAGGCCTAAGTGCTCTCTCCTCCTTCCTTAACTCAATGGAAAAAACGGCTAGCTGAAAGATGAAGTAAATAAGACAAGATTAGAGGGTTTGATGGAGAAAGGTGTTGCTAGAGAAAGGCCTATTCAACAAACCCTAGAGAAAAAATGACCCTAAGTGTAGTAGACCTAGGCTTAAGACGTCTCTCTCTTCTTGGCCTCTAGATAGTACGACTAGCAATAAATGAAGAGAGAGAGAGAGAGAGAGTAGAAACGACTAGGCTCTCTTCTTCTTCAATGGCTAAAAATTTCTCTTTCGGGGGACATGAGACAAGGACCTACTTGCGTGCTTTTCACCTAGGGTTTTGTTCAGAAAAATCATAAACACATGCAAGAAATTAAACTACAACCATTCATTCAAGAAGTTTTGCAGAAAAATACTTACAATTCACCAAGAAATATCAATGCAAACCCTAATTGTAACACCTTCCTTCAAGAGAAATGCCAAAGAATGCCAAAATGCCAAACAAGTGCGCATCACTAAATCAGCCAAAACCCAAGAATAGGGTGCAAATTTAAGACTTCACCAAGTGGTGAGTGAAAGATGATGAAAAAATGAAGGTAGAAATTCTTCATTTATACAATACCATGACCTAATTTTACTTTTTAGATGATGTAAAAGGCCGACAAGGCCAAAATACCAAAATCATATTGTTTTACAATAAATTTTCAAATTAAAACTCTAATCAAGTTGAAAAGAGAGTAAAATCCCCTCTAAGGGAGACGTTAGCCCCTTTTAGGGCAAAAGGGGCATCCTGGAGAAAAATGTTAGCCCTTCTTGGGCTTCTCCAACCTGCCACACGTGCCAATACTACCCATTCTACCTCCCAAGATGTCCATAATGTTGGATGATGTCATGGACGTGATGGGTGACATCCTAGGCCTTCCAAGGCCAACATTCCACTGAAAAGGGTCAAACCCCCCTAGGTTAAGCTCTGCCAAAGTGCCTCTGGTGGAACGTCCTCCTCTCCTCTGGTGCAAGGCCCCTGATCCATCTTCATCCTGTCTCTACCCCTTGATGGGGTCTCAACATCCACCTGATGGGCTCTTCAGCCCCATGGAGGTCTGAACTGATCATCTCCCCATGTGTACTGGTCCAAAATGGTACCTGTCCATCGAGCATGGTCCTGCACATCAAAAGCTACGCCCTCCATGGGATCATCAGTCATATGGATCATAGCAATTCCAATCACATTTCATCATCAATATTATTAAACATGTGCATTAAACCCCTAATACATCAATTAACAACTCAAATACGTTACACAAACCTACAATACAAGTCTAGAGAAAAAGACAAGGTGTCCTATTGGGCTAGTGTCCACTGGAAAAGGGAAGTTCCTGGAAGAAACCTCTTCCAAGCCATGTAAGTGGATGAAGTATTCAAGGGATGTCCAAGCAAGTGGGTGCAATGAAGGCCAAGGATGCAAGATGTTACTTGTGGGTGCCTTTGTAGAAGGTGAGTTGTACCTGTCATGGATGCATTCTTTCCAAGCCCATTCTTTCCTTTTGTTCTTTTGTTATTTTATCTTTTATTGCTTTTTCTTTTTTTTTGTTCAAGAGATAACCAGGGGACACTGCCCTAGCATGGTGAACAGTGGTGACAGTGTTACCCACAACTACTTTCACATAAATGAGAAGATTGGCTTGTGATGAGACCCCCTTTCCCTTGGCCATGCAACCAAAGGTCACTGCCCTGGCATGGTAACCAGCTGGTGGAAATGCCATACTGCTAGGTACCCATGGACCTAATAGGATGGCTCATGATGAGACCCCCTATCCTTTGGTTAGGTATTTTTTTATTAATTTTTTAGGGTCCCTCTTGTTTCTTCCTAAGAAGCCTTTTATTGCTTTCTCGGGGATCCCTGGGCAAAGCATCTCGAGGTTTTATTATTAGGATTTTATCTTTTACCAACTTGCTTTTACCTTCTAGGCCTTTAGCCCCTTCTTCCCACTAGATAGATGCAATCCTAAAAATAGGTCAACCCAGTGCCCGGACAAGTGGAATGGGATAGGTGAGCAGGAAACAATATGGAAAAGTGATGTTGTGAAGGGAGCAGACGATGGCTTCTTAGAGACCACCCCCAATGGCTAACCAAAACCAACGGACATAGGCTTACTAGGGCATCCTGTCAATTCCCCCAAACATGGTCAAGTGGGCAAGTGTAATATCCAAGCAGTTGTTAGAAATAAAAGGAATCAGATGCATACATTCAATGGTTTTGATTATCAAAAGTGACACATACCATGATACCTAGACTAATTACCTCATGGAGAAAGAACCCTTTCTGACATGGGACCAAGCCGATGGTGGTGGAGGCTGTTGCTTCTGACAAAAGAAGATGGAAAAGAGAAAAGGCAGGCCCTCCAGGGCAAGGCTGAAATCAATCTCACTCTCAATACTCCATGTCTAGGACCTATGGGCCTCGAGACATGATCTCCTAGTTATCCCTGAAAGTGGGGGATAACATATGGCTCCAACTCGGGGACATGTGCTCACCATAGAGCACATGAGAACCTCAACATCTCTGGCATAACCTGTTGACTTGCTCGATCTCAAGTAGAAGCATTGGTAACAAAAATGGGGTGGTAATGCCACCCCAGCATACATAGATAAAGACTCAAATAAAACAATCAATAAAGGTGAGTGTGAAAGAAAACTAAAATGCAATGCAAATGATATAATACATGAATGCAAAAATTCCTACTTACATGTGGGTTGTATGTTGGGTGTAGTCAAACAACCAGTGTAGTCAATCTAGCAATGTCCCACGATACCTACCTTTGTGCTTCATCATAAACCAAAACAGTGATAAGTTAACAAAAAAAATAGTATGGGTTAGTACATGTATCATATCATCGGAAATAAAAAATTCTAACGCATGGAGGCGGGTGGGAGGGAAAAATTCATGCCACGTCAATCCCTGATGAAAGTGCTCAATCCACTTTAGGAAAGGGTCGTGAAAAATCCAAGGTTCAGAACACCAACTCGATAGGTGCACACCCAAGACATATTCACACTCTGAAGGGACTAACAAGGATCTAGTGGATGATTGGAAAACTCTCAAGGGAAAGTTGAAACATGGAAGAGATAGACTTGAACTCGTAGTTTTCAACCAACCTTTGTATTCTAGGGTTTTCCTCAGAGGAAAATCAATGTACATATTTAATGAAACAACTAGGCAAAGTAATAACAGGTGGCTGGAGAAAAAGGTCATGAGAATCCTTCGTTAGGCAAACAATATTCTTACTCCTATCAAAATTCGAGCACAGTGGTGGTTGATAGTCATTTTCATAGGGTAGATCTAAGTGCTCAAAGGAGTATTCATCAAAGGCCTCAAGGTAAGACTGAAAATCATTAGGAAAACATTGTACTTGGTCAACCTTGGGTTTTTGGGGAGCATCGGCAAAAATTTCATCTCCTTGTTGCCACTGGTCAAGAGCTTGCTATGATAATTGCAAAGGAAACACTTGGAGATGACTCTTTATGTCATAGATGGGATCCATATCATAATCAACTGCATCCCACCTATGTCTCCCAACATGTATGAAATCATCAATATCAACTAGGTCAGTGTCAGTATCATAACATAGAGGGTTCAAAACATTCAAAAGCTCACCCATTTCCTCCTCTTTTCCTAAATCATAAAGTAAAGAATCATCAAAATCTTGGAGAGGAGGGTAACTTACTTTTTCTTCTTGTGTAGGAGCTTTGAGGACCTGGGTATCTTTAACATGCATTACTATCTTATCCTCATGAGTTTCCCCTTCATATTTGATTATACATCAAGGAAAATTCTCTTCATTCGAGGATTCCATTTCTCCATCACTTTCTGAATCATGGAACAAGGTATCATCAAAATCCTAAAAAGGAAAGAAACTAACCTTATCGTCTTGTTGTTGTGCAGGTGGAGAAGGCTCTTGGATCGCTTCATTGGGAGGAGGAGGGCATGTTGATACTTAATCATTGGGTTCCAGCTCCTTTGTTGTGTCTTCAGCAATCCCTGGTCGATCTGAGGTCTGTTCCCCTTCATCTTGGAAATCAACAATGAAGTTTTCAAGGGCAAACAAACTTTCCCTACTAAGAGTACCTAAAGTAAATAGGCATCTTATTTCAGACAAGGAGATGTTCTCCTCAATTCTTGCAGCCATGTTTTAAGTTTCATCGAGCGTCTTTGGGGACCTCTTATGAAGGAGGAAACCCAGATGTCCCGAACGTGCACAAGTAAAGAGATGGACAAGGTACCCCTCTTCGGGATGATGACTTTCAGGAACTTGATACAACATGTTCTCAAATCTATCCTGGAAGTCTCTGACAATTTCATCTTCATCTTTATTTATATGCTCGATCTCTTCCAATAGTACTGGGATATATTCCAACTTGATACCCCATCTCTCGAGAAATATTTTTTCAAATTGCTCCATAGTCGTGATGCTGGAATTAGGTAGGTTGTCATACCACTCTTTGGAATTGCAACAAAAAGTGGTAGGGAAAAGTTTCATGACCAAGTCTTCAGCATAATCATCGACAGGGTAGGATAGGAAAAAGTTCCATAAATTTCTCATGTGATAGTCAGCTCTCTCTCTATCACAACCAGTGAATCCAGGGAGAAAATTTATGTATTCAAAGGGCATTCATTGAGGGTACCCTGGGATGTTACTCATGTCTAAAGGCTTGTAGTTTCTTGGGTCCCATTGTGAAGTCATAGTTGGCTTCATCATCAGTGGAGTCGCCAGATAGTTTTCTTGAAACTATCAAAAAATAAGGGAAAACACCCTAGTGGAGTCGCCAGGTAAGCTTGTAAGAATAAGACTCTCTTAGGCAGGGCTTACCAAAAATGTGTCATCTAAGGTTTGACTCAGTGCTCTCTGAAAACGATGCCAAAATGTTATCATATAGTTTGTAGCAAGGGTAAAAGCTTGAGGTTTAATGGTCAAATTGGCGTAACAGGAACCAATCCCACCCAATGTCCCCACAATGGGATGGTTCTTTCTCTTTAGGGAGGTGAGGCCCAAGGGAGACGTCCCCGGTGACCTAGGGTTTTGAGAAGGAAAAAGGATAACAAGACGGGATAAATTCCCCCCCTCACAGATCACCACCGAGAAAATAGTCTGGCAAAAGGCCAATGATAAGGTAAAACCCCCAAATATATACCTGCCTGAGACAAAACGACAACAAATGATATATGCAAGCTATTTCAATGGGTTAGTACTTCATATAAATAGATGACTATCTGATGATCATATAATCAATTTGACAAAAAATGTTGACAAAGTCAATGTTTATCAATAGTAATGAAAATTATAGCACTTCACCAATAAATATTGGAACAATATAGAATTCAATGTAACCAATCAACACTTCATTCAATAAATGCCTTAAATCACCATTCAATTTGCTTATAGAGTAAAATTTGTGTTGTACAAATGATATAATAGCCAAGGATGATGAAAAAAACAGGTTAGTTAGGTTAGTTCTTAGGCTAGGGTTAGTAGTTAGGGTTTGATTCAAAGAGTTTTGAGAGTTGTTTGTAATCAAGGTCACTTCAACGCATGAGGTCTTAGGATCAGTGCCTTAGGGTTTAAATGGAGTCAATAGTGTAGGATGCAAGAGCTAAAGGAGACAAGATAACTAGGTCAAGGACTAGAGGGAAGGGCTTTGGAGTGTTTCTAGAGCAAGGCCCCAAAGCCAAAACCCTAGGGGACAGAGGCTCATCTTGGTGTAGGTAAACTAGGCCTCGGTGCTCTCTCCTCCTTCCTTAACTCAATGGAAAAAATGGCTAGCTGAAAGATGAAGCAAATAAGACAAGACTAGATGGTTTGATGGAGCAAGGTGTTGCTAGAGAAAGGCCTATTCATCAAACCCTAGAGAAAAAACAGCCCTAAGTGTAGTAGACCTAGGCTTAATATGTCTCTTTCTTCTTGGCCTCTAGATAGTACGAATAGCAATAAATGAAGAGAGACAGAGAGTGTGTGTGTAGCAACGACTGGGCTCTCTTCTTCTTCAATGGCTAAAACTTTCTCTTTCAGGGGACATGAGACAAGGACCTACTTGTGTGCTTTTCACCTAGGGTTTTGTTCACAAAATCATAAACACATGCAAGAAATTAAACTACAACCATTCATTCAAGAAGTTTTGTAGAAAAATACTTACAATTCACCAAGAAATATCAATGCAAACCCTAGTTGTAACACCTTCCTTCAAGAGAAATGCCAAAGAATTCCAAAATGATCCTCCTTCAACAAGTGCGCATCACTAAATCAGCCAAAACCCAAGAATAGGGCGCAAATTTCAGACTTCACCAAGTGGTGAGTGAAAGATGATGAAAAAATGAAGGTAAAAATCCTTCATCTATACAATACCATGACCTAATTTTAATTTTTAGGTCATGTAAAAGGCCGACAAGGCCAAAATACCAAAATCATATTGTTTTACATTAAATTTTCAAATTAAAACCCTAATCAAGTTGAAAAGAGAGTAAAATCCCCTCTAAGGGAGACGTTAGCCCCTTTTAGGGAAAATGGGGCATCCTGGAGAAAAATGTTAGCCCTCCTTGGGCTTCTCCAACCTACCACACATGCCAATACTACTCAGTCTACCTCCCAAGACATCCATAATGTTGGATGATGTCATGGCCATGATGGGTGATGTCCTAGGCCTTCCAAGGCCAACATTCCACTGAAAAGGGTCAATCCCCCCTAGGTCAAGATCTGTCAATGTGCCTCTGGTGGAACGTCTTCCTCTCCTCTGGTGCAAGGTCCCTGATCCATATTCATCCTATCTCTACCCCTTTATGGGGTCTCAACATCCACCTGATGGGATCTTTATCCCCATTGAGGTCCGAACTGATCATCTCCCCATGTGTACCGGTCCAAAATGGTACATGTCCGCCGGGCATGGTCCTGCACATCAAAAGCTATGCCCTCCATGGGCTCATCAGTCATAGGGATCATAGCAATGTCAATCACATTTCATCATCAATATTATTAAACATGTGCATAAAACCCTAATACTTCAATCAACAACTCAAAGACGCTACACAAGCATACAATACAAGTCTGGAGAAAAAGACAAGGCGTCCTATTAGGCTAGTGTCCACTGGAAAAGGGAAGTTCCTGGAAGAAACCTCTTCCAAGACATATAAGTGGATGAAGTGGTCAAGGGATGTCCAAGAAGGTGGTGCAATGAAGTCCAAGGATGCAAGATGTTACTTGTGGGTGCCTTTGTAGAAGGTGAGTTGTACCTATCATGGATGCATTCTTTCCAAGACCATTCTTGCCTTTTGTTCTTTTGTTATTTTATCTTTTATTTATTTTTCTTTTTTTTTGTTCAAGAGATAACCAGGGGACACTGCCCTAGCATGGTGACCAGTGGTAACAACATTACCCATAATTACTTTCACAAAAAAGAAAAGGTTGGCTTGTGATGAGACCCCCTTTCCCTTGGCCATGCAACCAAAGGTCACTTCCCTGGCGTGGTAACCAGCTGGTGGCAATTTCATACTGCTAGGTACCCATGGACCTAATAGGATGGCTCGTGATGAGACCCCCTATCCTCTAGTTAGGTCTTGTTTTATTAATTTTTTAGGGTCCATCTTGTTTCTTTCTGATAAGCCTTTTATTTCTTTCTCAGGGATCCCGGGGCAAAGCATCTCAAGGTTTTATTCTTAGGGTTTTATCTTTTACCAACTTGCTTTTACCTTCTGGGCCTTTAGCCCCTTCTTCCCATTAGATAATATGCAATCCTAAAAATAGGTCAACCCAGTGCCTGGACATGTTGAATGGGATAGGTGAACAGGAAACAAGATGGAAAAGTAATGTTATGAAGGGAGCGGACGATGGATTCTCATCGACCACCCCCAATGGCTAACCAAAACCAACAGACATAGGCTTACTAGGGCATCTTGTCAATCCCCCCAAACATGGTCAAGTGGGCAAGTGTAAGATCCAAGCAATTGTTAGAAATAAAAGGAATCATATGCATACATTCAATGGTTTTGATGATCAAAAGTGACACATACCATGATACCTGGACTAATTACCTCATGGAGCAAGAACCCTTTCTGACATAGGACCAAGCCGATGGTGGTGGAGGTTGTTGCTGCTGACAAAACAAGCTAGAATAGAGAAAAGGTGGGCCCTCCAAGGCCATGCTGAAATCAATCCTACTCTCAGTACTCCATGTCTAGGACCTGTGGGCCTCGAGACATGATCTCCTAGTTATCCCTAAAAGTGGGGGATAACAGTACCTACAATGTTGATCACTCCAAGTTGTGCAATCTTATCTTTCTCTCTAATCAAAGCATCACAAAAGGACTCAAGACTGAGTTTTTGATCACCTTTCCCTAGAGCCTCTCTCATGGCATAAAAGGTAGATACAAACACAAAATATGCACTACCTAGCTTAGAAAGAATAATATAGATGCAATGCTCTTCCTCCAACTTTATCTCACATTCTTCACATAAAATTCTGAGTGTTTTAAACTTAGATAGATAGTCTTCAATGCAAAAAAATTCATTTGGACTTAAAGTCGGCATTTGATTTTCTAACTAACGTGCTCGAATAATATTGTGTTTACCAAACACAGATGAGAGTTTTTCCCAAGATTCATCGGGGTCATCAATTTCTTGAAGGTGGAACCTTAATTTATGAGAGATGAAAATTATGACCAGTCCACGTGTTTTGTCACTCCTTGGAGAGTGTGCTAAAAAAAATACTTTTCACACAAGAAAAGAGTTTGTTGTTATTGTTATTGTTGAAGATGGCCTTGGAGAGTGTGCTCATAAAAAACTCTTTTTTGTTGTTGAATACAACCTTGGAGAGTGTGCTCATAATAAACTCTTTGTTGTTGTTGAAGATGGCCTTGGAGAGTGTGCTCATAAAAAACTCTTTTCACATAAGAAAATTTTTTCGCTTCTCGATGACAACAAGGGTTAGATCTTGGTTAGCTTACTCGGAAAATGCACATTTTCCTATATGTTTATGATTTTCTGAGATCACACAGGGAATGGGGAAAAGAGAATACGTATATCTAAAAGAGTAGCAACCTGGAAACAAACAATATAAAACCAAAATAATACTCTGCAAAAAATTTAAAAGGGCGTATTCAGGCTTTATACCTCTGGATATGACTGAAATGGTTGTATCTTGGGAAAATATAAACCTTTTTGAGTGAAATGAAAATCATTCTTGACTAAAAAGAGCGCTCCAAATGCAACGGAATAGTCCTCATAGCCCATTAATGTATGGAAATGGTAGAAACTAGAGATGAGGAAACTCAACTTCACAATCGTGATCTACAATGGGAGCGGGTCTTCAAACATGATCTGATACCATGTTCAACAAAACAGGTATTGCAATAGAGGACAACGACCTTTAGTAAAAACTCACACAACCAGATAAAAGATTGACACACCGATTTTTTGACGTGGTAAAACCACTACGGGGAAACATCCACGGCCCTAGCCAATGTGACCACTTGGAGCAGTTTATTAATGCAAAAGAAAAAGATTACAGAGAAATTTTACAAGATAGTTTCTCATAATCGATCATCAACAAATGACCCTCCATGCTCTTTAAAAGATATCATGAACCAATCAGTTGTTAAGCCATAGATCAGTGGTCGTTAAGATCGAGGAGAATATGATCCATCAGATCAGTCTATGTCGATAACATATCGTGACCGTCGGATTTCCTAGCTACAAATGCATACTAATGCATACTAAAGAAACACACTTTTAGATAATCACACATTAGACCAAGTAGATCTTAACTAACTCCTAAGTGTCTAAATATCCTAACATTTTGATGGTGGTCATTTTTCAATTTTCCTTGTGTTTGCATAAATTGCATAGGCTTTTGATCAGTGTGGATGATTGTTTCCTTCCCGAGAATGTAATGCTTCCATTGGCGCTGGGTGGTAGGATTTTACAATGGGATACATTTATTTTTCATAAGTGAGGTACTTACAGATGACATATAATAGTGTCTCACTATGATAGGCCATTGGATGACCATGCTGAGTGAGAACTGCTCCCACAACATAATCTAAGGCATTTGTCTCAATCTTGAAATGTTGTTGTAATTCAGGTAATGAGAGATTGAGTGCTCTCTATTGCGATTTTCCCCACATGAACTTTGCTTTTCCACCATCCTTGGTCACTTGGATGAGAGCCCATGCGATATGGGAGAATCCCAACATAAACCTATGATAGAAATCAACATGTCCTAAGAAAATTTGAAGCTCGGTTAGTGTGGTCAGGGCTGGCCAATCACGAATGACATGGATCTTGGTTGGATCCATGTGCACACCTTTCTCATCAACAATGTAGCCTAGGTATTGGACCTTGTTCATGCCCAAGGAGTATTTTTCCATGTTAGCATATAACTTGTGTTGTCAGAGAGTGTAAAGGACATGTTGAATATGCTGCAAGTGTTCCACCCAACTCTCGTTGAAGATGAGGATATCATCCAGATATACCACCACAAAATAATTGGTTAAAGGATACAAGATATCATTCATCAACCTCATGAAAGTGGTTGGGGCATTTGCAAAACCAAAGGGCATGACCAACCATTCTAAAATATCTTCTTTGGACTTGAAAGAAGTCTTCCATACATCAATTTTTTCTATTAGGACTAGTGGTAGCTAGACTTTAGGTCAATTTTACTGAAGTACTTAACTCCCTTGAGTTCGTAAAGAAGGTCCTAGATTCGGGAAATTGGGTACCATTTCGTGATTGTGATTTTTTTAGGGCCATGTAATCAATGCATAGTCACCATGTCTTGTCTTTCTTCTGCACAAGTACAATTGGGCTTTCGCAGGGTGAGGAGCTTGGTTGACTGTGCCCCTTTTAGAGCAACTCTTGGATCTAGTGCTTGATTTCCTCATTTCCATAAAAGAGTGGTGATAGATTGGTCCATTAAGTAGAGGTGAACCAGGGGTCAAGTCGATCGAATTCTTGACCTAACAGTGCATAGGTACCCCAGTGGGTGCGGTGAATATGTCTTTGTATTCCACCATGACCTTTTCCACCTTCTTCTTCTACGTGGACAGGTCGTGTGTGGAGGCCATGGACATGGTCCCTACCTTCTACTCATTTTGAGAGAAAATCATAAAAAATACAAATTTCCTGGTCTGGGAGATGACCTTCCTGCATTACTTAGCGGAGATCAAAGAAACTGCGGTAGGCAGATCTACCTCTTGTATCCTGTACAATTTTCTACCTATAGTAATAATAACATTGTGAGGTATAGATTCATATAAAACATTCCATTTCCACAAGGTTGTTCTAAGAGAACATCTCAAACTTCAAGGGAGGCAATATCACACAATACGTCATCATTGAAGGGCTTGATTTCATAGGTAAGGTGGCATTGTTGGATGATCTATAGATCTCTCCCTAGTGAAGACTCCCGATGGTGTAAGGTTGTAGATGTGGTGTTTTCACCAAGTCGAAATGCTTGGTGATATCTGATGAGATGAGTTCTTTTAACTTCTGTTATCGACAATGAAGTGCAACAAAGCACTCTTAACCCACATCTGTGAGTGAAAAATCCACTCACCTTCCTCTGGTCCTTCCAGTTCACTTCATTTTCCTTGGTGGTAGCGATGGTGGTGTTGGGTTCCACATCAATAATTCACTTCCCCTTGTCTAGTTTGAATTCTAAGTCGAAACCCACATTTGACTCTGAGGCTTTCAGCTCAGCCACCAATGACTACTTTGAGCGATATTCTGTAAGGTAGCTAGAGAGGTAGTGGGGGGGGCCAGAGGGCCCATAGTGATAATAGTGGAGGTCATTCAATGTAAGGTGGACTAGGTCCACTATATTATTAAATAAGGCCCACTATGGTAGTTAGATATAATAAATGTAA
>ML863893.1:44728-62700 GCA_009831015.1 Picea engelmannii | reverse complement strand
ACAAGAGGGATTAAGCCCAAGAATGTAATAATATATTCCTAATTCCTAAGTCTTAACTGAGGATTTTATCCGAAGTTCTCAAGTGGGAGAACAAGTTCCCAAGTGGTGAATGAGTAGTTCTTTGAGTACCACTTTTCAAAAAGAGAACATGCATACTTAAAGTGGGAACTTAGTGGAAAATTAATTTTTATTGTTCAATCCATCATTCTTACCATTGCTTGTGGGGTGTGAGATGAGGAGCTACCGTGACCCTGTTATCTTGTGAACCGTGTGAATCCTAGGTGGATCTAGGTGTACAATTCTCCTTGGGTTGCCTTGGGGATCGTTGGAACCATGGAGGAAGAGTTGTTGGGAATATGTTTCTCTAGGTGTGAGGCCTAGAGGGTGCCTAGAGACTCCTGAGTGTGGTTAGAGTTCCTGAAGTCACAATGCTATAAAACTTCATGGATGACCTATGTTGGAGCTATTATAAAAACAAGACCGTGGAGCAATAAAATAAAACAAATGCGGAAATAAAATACAAAAGATACACAATACAATAGAGACACATATTTACATGGTTCACCTAGTGTGGGCTACATCCACCAGAGAAATTTACAGGTCCTTCCTTTATTATTATCCAACATATGAAGGGATACAACCTACATCAAACCCGTTGTAACTTCCTCTTCTTTCTCTCACAGTCTCCTATCTCAGAATACAATATTCACTATCATGCATAACCGTAATACATTTCCCTCATAACAGAGGGTTGCCTTCTAGGGAAAAAAACCCTAACATAATTTCCACCGTTAGATCTACGACCTTATAATGAACGGTCCAGATTTACAATGAAATTACAATATACATTTACAAGGAATTTTTTCCTTCGGAGGATTCACCCCCAAACCCCCATCGGGGGACGCTGCCCCCGAACCCCCACCGGGGGCCCGCTTGCTCCCGGACCCCCCAACCGGGAGGATATCCCCCCTAGACCCCTCAAAGGGGGTAACCCTCCTCTGCACTCCCCCGTGTGGAAGAGTGTACATACTTCTAGGGTGTAAATACTTCATGGGGTATAAACATGGCTGAAAACAAAAGACCTCTGAATCAGGAAGATAATCAGGCTCCACAACCAACAGGAGCCCTGGAAGGGAAGTGTGACAACATGAGGGACTGTGGTGCAGAGAAGGAGGTACATTTCCTTGGGTTGTGCAAACTCTAGGAAAGGGGTGTTGTAGCTTGGAACCATTGTTGGAGTTGTTACCTTGGACTAGCCATTGTTGTGTTGATTGTTAGACCATAGCTGGATTAGGTAGCCTTTGCTCTGGTGGAGTAATAACCCTAGCTCGGGGGTGACATGTTGTTGAGAGTTCTAGAACAACAATGTCTATGGATGGGAGGAACATCTGAGGTCTGTATCCAGTTGGTGCCCTTATAAAAAGATAAGTGTTCTATTATGTGTTTTTATGTTGATTTTTGTGTGTTTATATATGCTTAATTGTGTTCTACTACTCTTGTTTATAATTATGCATGGAAATATATGATGTTAGGACCACATAATTGTTTCATATGTAGGGCATATTATTATTGTTGGTATCAGAAGCCTGAATAAGGGTTTGGGTGTGACCTAGTAATAGAGGAGATTATATGTTGATTTGAGCCTTTAGGAAGGATGAAATTAATTAATAAATGGTATCATAGTTTTAATGAGCAAAGTAAAATAAAATTTGAGAATTCCGTATTTGACGATATTTGGATTTTAGTGACATATGCCCATAAGTGAGTTCGGGGTGTGTTACAATGTGGTATCAAAGCTTTTAGGTTCAACATTGAGCCTGCATGGGCCAGACTCTATGATGAAGTAGAAATTTGTAGAGAAAAAAATTCCAAAGGAAGCCTGCAAACTATTTCACAAAATATTCCCATAAGAAATTTGGGAAAATTTCCTGTAATTTAAGGAAATTAGGCTCAGGGGTTAAAAAGTTAAAATCCCCAATTTTAACCTTTGTTTGAGTAAATTCAAGCCTGGAATTTGGCTGAATTTATGAATAGTTGAGCAACCATGGAGAAATTGGGTAAAAACCCTAGTTTTTGAGCAAATTCTTGTGGAATTCATGCTTAAAATTTTCGACGGGACAAGTTATTGGGGTTAATTGGGTTAAATTCAGGGAGAAATTTGGCTCAAGAGTCCATATTTTATTGAATTGAAAAGTTGTAAAGCCGACCGTGGAGAAATTTGGGGAAAATTAGGAAAAACCCCAAATTTAAGGGCGAATTCAAGTTGAATTCATGACCACAATCATCAAAGGGTCAAGCATGGTGGAAATTGGCTAAGCATAGGGTCAAAATTGGCTGAAAGAAGGTTAATCGGAGCTTCCATGGTGTTTGAGGTGAAATTTCAAAATTTAGGCATTTTTGAAAAATTTAGAACTTTTGGAAAATTGGGAATTTTTGTGTACATGGTGATGTGGAGGCCATGTATCAGGTCCATGGTGGTAGGTTGGCATGCCATAGTGGCGAGGTCAGGGGTATGTAGTGCATGGTGATGGACCCGATTGGTGATGTAGGTGCCTTGACGGACGAGGTGGTGATCTCCAAAACCATAAGTGGTATTAGAGGTTTTAAAACTGGTTTCACAAAGTTGCAAAAAGTTCTGAAATGAATGTGGGAGAGACACATAGGCGGAGGGTGGTTTGGAAATTTTGAAGGCTTTTGCACTATTAATTTCCGTCCACCTATAACTTCAAAATCAATGTGGATCGTCTATCTCCACCGTCTAATCTAGTGGACGAGCAAGTTGTGTGCCTAGAGGAAAAGGTGGTGAATGGGACCCACCAATCCTTGTAGCTAATGTATGGGTGACAAGTGGAAGTGTGGTAGAGAAGGTGGGACCCTTGTCTCATTCAAGGTCAAACTAGATGCTAGATGGGTAGCTAGTTATGGTGGGGCTTATATTTTATTTTAATAAAATAAAATAATGGTAAAGGAAGAAAGAAGAAAAAGAAGGGAAGAGGAAAGAGAGAAGGAGGAAGATGATAGAGGCTTGTTGGTGTGCAATGGGAAGACTCAAGGTTCAACATTAATTCACCAACAAAACCCTAAAGATACCAACCCTTTCGACATGACCCACAAGAAGGTGAAGTCTCACCCAAGGTATCTATGGGGACTACAAGAACTAGGTTTCCACAGTCATGAAGGGATGCGAGGCATTCATTCTTACCAATCTACTTAACATTCATTCATTATACCATATAACATATGCATAGAACCATTAGATAACATATTCATATTAACCATTCATTCATTAAGTGCACAACATAATCAAAACAGGAAACAAAACATCACACCAAAACACAAGGACACCATATTTAGCGTGGTTCACCCCAAATTGGGATACGTTCACAATGACAGGCTTTTTATATTATTATTCAACATCATTTCTTACAAAAGGTGTGCACTGTGCTTATACATGATAATCTAGTTCTACCCAATATTCCCTTATCATTCACGCATAAAGTGCACTCTTAGCTCAAAACTCACTCATCCATAATATACTCTCAAACTTGAACTCATAATCCCCCTCGAAACTTACTTTCTACCCAAAACCCATACATATTTATACATTTACATTAGGGCTTAGCCCATTACAAAATGGACCAAAATGTCTAACTACTTCTAACTAACTTCTTCCTTTAGCATGCACTACTCTTGAAAATGCGCTAACTATCTTCCTTTCTTCCACGCACACTGCTCCTTAGTCGACTTGTCACGTGGTTTAATCATGTGCGATTCCCAAAACTAGTCCCAAAATGTCCTGCTCCAGCAGGCCCCCAACAATCACCTGTGGCTCGTCCCGAGCCACTTCAGGCTTTCTTCCATGTCGCAATGAACTTCTAGAACATTTCTCTTATAGTCACAACCTTTTCTTTTACTTGTGTTTCTTGCTACAAAATTTCCTCTATTGTCTCTGTAGTAAATGCTAACTTAAGATGTTCTTCCTAAGTAGTAATTGAATCAAATAAGTGTGGAACTCCTTTTTAACTTTTTTCTTCAATCTGGGTAGATGGTTTTCTTGTTTCTCAAGTATCGTAATTGTTGCAACACCTAGGTTATTTTTGCGCAACAAGTTCTCTTCCCTTGTTCTTCATGTTCATGTTCTTCTTATTGATCCTTCTTTGGTTCTTATGTCACCTTCTATGTCATTTACAACCTTGCTACCATCATGTTCTGGGGAATTTTTCCAAACTTGGATCTTCTTCTTTCTCCCTTGGAACTTTTTCCTGTACTGGCATTGTTGCTTGCTTATTGTGTTGTTTCTTCTATTGTGATGAGGCTTCTCCTGTCTTCGGTGGGGCTATTTCTCTTTGCAACTAACTCACATCTGCAACTTACTTGCTTGACTCATTTTGTCTCTCTGAATGCTCGAAAAACAATAAGCTTTTCCTGTTGACCCCTCATTTTATTTTATAGCATGTCTCCAATACTTCCATTCTTCTTCTCTCCTAAATTTTCATTCTAATCCACTTGCATTCACATTCAATTCTGTCCCTAACTTTTCATTAACTTTGTATCCTCCGATGGATCATACATTAGATTTTCCAGCCTGACAAAGTCTTCTTGTTGTTTTTGATTTATGATTATGCATCTCCACTACCTTACCGTCATGTTTGCTCTTTAATGCTTGTCCCATCATGTATGTTCTTTAATGCTTTCCCTTCCCTCTGTGCAGATATTTAATGTTTTTCGCCTTACTAGATTAACTGTTTGAACAATATATTATGCATAAATTCAACCTTCAGTCTCTTGCCTCAAACTCTTTTATTGATTTTCTTCTTTTCTTTTCCTTTTTCTATGATACACTATAATATAGAACCTGTGGTACACATATTGTGTGCTCAGACTAGTGCGCGGAAGCATGACTTCCCTTATATAGTTTCAATCGACTACCATTTACCATTATTTCCACGGGTTCCCCATCCAATTTCTATTTATTTTTTGCAAATGAAAAACACCCACCTCTGTCACAAACCTTATCATGTATGGGCCTAACCAATGCATTTGGAACTTCCCAGGATGTTGCAAAAACTTGTTGTCATAAAGAAAAACTAAGTGTCCTGTCTTGAACTTCCTCTGTTTAATGTGTCTATCATGCCATGCTTTCTCACATGATTTCTGAACTTGCTGATAGAATCTTGCAACAAACCAATCTTCTTCCAACTCTACTAGCTCTGACAATATTCTTTCTACTGTTCCCGAATCAATAAGCTCTATCAACATGAAAATGCACAGACTTGGCATAATGAATTCCATAGGAATGACTGCTTCCTGGCCATACACTAATCTGAATGGTGTCTATCCTATCAACTTATTACTTGTTTTCCTATATGCCCATAACACTGCTAGAATCCTCAAGTCCGAGTAATCTCGACTTAAATTTCATACCTTAGTCAATGCATGCTCTAGGATCTTGTTGAATGCTTCCACTATTCCATTTTCCCGAGGATGGTAAGGTGTATGTTTCTGCTGATGAACCTGGAATTCCTCTGTCAACACAACAATCATCTTATTCAAAAAATGAGTTCCCTAATCACTCATAAGGATTCTTGGACATCCAAACCTTGTCACCACATTTTCGATATCATATCATATGCCTCTAACAATATCATGTGCCTCTGACAATATCATGTGCCCCTGACAATATCATATGTCTTTTATGCTCCAATACACATCGTCGCAGAATACCATCTGTGCCTAACTTATACAAATTTTCTGCTATTAGTTGATAGTCTGCTACCTTCACTACTAACAGCTTCTTCCGCACAAGTGTAAACTCAAGTGGGGATACTCATGTACTCCAGAACAAGACTATATCTACAAAATAGTCATCAATCATTTGTACTACAAATAAGTGTGCATCTGGTAAACTATCATCCAAATTTCCTGCATCTTTGCCTGATAGTGTGTGCAACAAATGATTTGGTCTTGAGTTTAACTTTCTTGGCTTCATAATTACTTCAAAGTCATATTCCTGAAATGGTAGTATCCATTTGCATATCGCCCCCCCAACACTGGCTTATTAACCAAGTATCTCAATGTAGAATGATCTGTCTACATTTTAAAGTGTGAACCCAATAAATAATGTCTAAATTTCTATAGTTCATATACCATTGCCAATCCTTCACATTCTGTAGTAGTATAATCCCATTGCATAGTTGAAAATTTCCTACTAGCAAATGCAATGGGGTGATCTAAATCTCCTTCTCCTGGTTGTGCTAGAACAACGCTTAATGCTACAAATGACACATCCACATCCACATGAACATGGATTGCTTCCAATATGGAAATATCAAAATCAACGTGGTAACCAACTTCTACTTCAATGTATCCAAACTCTTCTTGCATTCCTCAGTCCATTGAAATTTCACATCCTTATTCAACAACTTTTCTAACAGACTTTTGATCTATGCATATCCCCTAATGAACTTCCCGTAATACCCTGCATGACCCAATGTTGCTCGTAACTGTTTCACTGAAGTAGGCAGTGGTAAATCAACAATTATTGCAATCTTTGGAGGATCAACCAACAATCCATGTTTACATACTACATGGCCTAGCAAAATACCAAATAGACCACATAAAATGCACTTCTTTAAGTTTAAAGATATATGAAATTGCCTGAATCTGTCCAACATCAAGTGCAAAGTTTCAACATGGTCTTTCAACAAACTAAGCATTGTCCAGTCATGTAAGTATACTTCCAAGAACTTATAAATAAACTCTTTAAACGATGCTACAACCACTTTAGAGAATACCGCTGGTGCATTATTCAATCCATAAGGCATAACTGTGTACTGGTAACATCTCCATTCGGTTGCAAATGTAGTCTTATGTTTATCTTCCATCACAATCTTAATCCAATGATACCCTGAAAATCCATCAATGAACGAGTAGGATTCCTGTCCTCCTACATTCTCCAAGACTTCATCTATAAATGGATTAGGAAATGGATCGTGTAGGGAAGAATCATTCATTTTCCTCAAATCTACACAAATTATAATTTCACCTATCTTCTTATCCTAAACCACTATTAGACTACTCCATTCTTACTTCGTGACAGGTTCAATAATTCCTACTTCCAACATCCTGTCTATCTTTGCTTTCACCTTTTGCTTATACACTGGGTTCCTTCAATGTGGTCTTTGCTTAACTGACTTAGCCTTTGATTTCAAAGGGATCTTCATCTCTCCTAACTCTCCAACAATCCCTTTCATCTATGAAAATGTAGTCAAAAACAGATGCTGATATTCACACAATAAATCAACAATATTTTCAACAATCTCTTCATTCCAATAATCTCCTATGTCTGCAAATTTGGGCTTATCCTCTGTAACAATATTCACTTTTCATGTTCTTAGTGGCTTTTCATATACATCAGATTCAAGTTTTGAACCTTCTACTACGCATTCTCCTTCAGTTTTTGGTATTTTTAAATTTATCGGATCTTCATCCTCCTAATCTTCTCTAATGACATTATAACATTCCAACACTTCTTGAATAGTCGCAGAAGATCTATGCGTGCTACATACATGTACTAGTTCTATCAAGTCTTTTGATGCAAATATCTTGTCTTCATAACCCACATAGCTGTGTCTACTAAATGGGCCTCATATTTAAAACTGAAAGTAACCTTGAAGTTATGAGTTAATTCTTCCCAATCTGCTATCTCTCTACACACTTCTAGCTCTAAGTACTAGTTCTTCAAAATTGTATCCAGAGTGAATATAAACAAGTGTGTCCATTCTTGCTTCGGTACTAATCTCCATGTCACAATGTACTGTGTAACATGCTCTGTAGGAAAGCTGAACCTGGTATATTTCTGTGCAATGTATTCATTTCCTGCTCAAAATATGACTTGTAATAGCCTTCTTCATTGCTGCCAATCCTTAATTTTGGCCTTATGCGCATCCCACCATCTTGCAGAAGTCAATTTTAGCATGATATCTAAAGCTAACAGTCTTTGCTGATCTGGTATCTACAATTCAAATTCATTATAAAATAGTCTATGGTTGTTATTCCATCATACCTTGGGGGACCACATCTCTCAGTTCCAATCCATCATAGTGTGTAGGTAATGTGAGCAAATCTTCTTATCGATACTTCATGTAATCTCTGTTGCCAATTCTCCAGTGCTTCTTTTGAATCCAATGCACATGAACTAATACTCCACCAACTGAGTGCACCATCAACAGTAGGGTTCACATAATCATCCATTAGTGCAGTCACATTATACAGGTTATCGAGCTCTTTTCCCTTTGCTGGTTCCACATATATTTTTCCCTATATGGGATCCAATGGTGTAGTAAGTTTCCAATCTCCTGTTTCAAAGACCGTGTGTCTCTTCTTCAAATCAATCATGGCCTGGATATCAAAGGCCCAATAAAGTCTTAATACTGTTGGATAAGGCTTATTTCCATCTACTATCTTGATTACTTCAAAATCAGCTATACTGTACACTCCATCAATGTTAACATTCACCCCTAATAGTCTTCCAATCGGGACAATCTAGAGAACTCTTTAAGAAAATTTTCAAAGTACTTACCTTCTCAACTTACCTTTTTGTATCTGTGTGGTCATATACTAGAGGCATGTTGTACACTAGTGGCCTCTCACACAAAGGTGGCACGGTCAAAGTCGATGCTATCCATTCTACTCCTATCAATTCATTCCTTGCTTGCTTCTACATGTCCCTCTCCTTTCCAGGATCAAACAATGGAGGAGGCTTTGTTTATTTCCTTACCCATTGCTCAATGTTCTTTCCTTGTTCTATCATATTGTCTCTTGTTCTCTCTCCTCCATGCATAACTACTACTACCTTAAGTCATTTTTCATGCTCCTCTATAGCTATCATCTGCACATTCATGTTCCTCTTTTCTTGCCACTTCACAATCAACTGTGGAAAATATTCTATTGCATGGTCCAATTATCTACAGTAAGTGCATGTCATGCAAGGATTCAAACAATCTCACTCCAAATTCCTAGGTTGGTTACATTTATAACATATAATCATGCCTCTTCCTCTTCCAAATCCCCCTCTTCCATAACCTATGAATTCTCCTCTTCCTCCTTGATTTTAACCTCTTAGAGTATTGTACTATGCTACCCCTCCTTCTGGTACTTATTCCCCTTGGACCCTGTATGCATCCATTGTGTGCTCTCTCATAAAATCAAATGCATGACATTCCTTTTCATCATGTCCAAAAAATTCATAAAAATTACAAAACAAGTTTCTAGTAGTGCTTTGGTACTTATACATCAACGGGAAAGCACTTGGATGATGACCCATCATTTTACATATCTCACACCATACTCCTAAAGGGTTTGGAGTTCCTATAGCCAAATACTACTGAAATGTTGGACACTCGTTCTTATGATGACCTTCTGTTTTGCATGTAACACACCAAAATTCCTAGTGCTTTTCCTTTCCTTTCACAAGCTCTTGTAACTGAATAGTCAAGGCTACTAACTAAAATTGAACTTGAGCCATCCTTGTGCCATTCTCTCCTACATGGGATGCTTCCAATTTCATAGTGATTTCTAGGGCTTCTGACTGCATCACAATATTCTGTTGCGTCAAAGGGTAGTTTATATGAGATAACAATCCCACAATGAACCACTCCCTATGCTTCTCATCTGGGATATGTAAATACAACCGATCCTTTAGGATCTTGAATCTCTTGTCAAAATCCCATACTGAATCATTTGGCAACTTCTTGATCTCTTTTATCTTTGTAATACACCGTGACTCAGACTTGGGATTCTGGAACTCTGTCAACAAAGATTGCCCAATGTCTGCTAGTGTTCTAGTTTGTCTGATAGGTGAAATAGGATGATATTTCATATACGATAGTAATGCAAGTTCTCTGAACGTCATTTCCATTTGTGCATTCTTTGCATCATCATCCTGGACATTTTATGGATCCTCTGGATATTCTCTGTGAAAGACAAGCATACTCAAAATGGAATCTATTCCCACCATCGTGCTCTGCGTGGTATTCATCCCAAGTGACACTAGATGATTCTAAATTGGCATACTACTTACACTACTTTGACTACCTTTACTTCTATATTTACTTCCATCACTAACTACAAGTGACAAAATTTCAGTTCTTACCTCAGTTCTTGGGGACGCATACGGGGTCGTGGGTTCAACGCAGAATCTGGCATGAGTGGGATCTTCTTCTACTGGATTGGGATGATAATATTTTTCCTTTTCTTGCTCTTCTGTGGATAATATTCCTTCAATCTGGAGTATTACACCAATGTCTCTTTCCTCAATTTCACTGTGCTGCCCTTCTCTCTTAGCCACAATGCTCTTTCTACTATGTTTAAATATTTTATCACTGCGCAATACTCCAATATCTTTGTCTATCGCACATCCTTCTTCTCTCGAAATCCTCATCCCATTCATTCCTCATTCCTTCTTTTCTGCATCCCTCTTTTCCATACACTCATACCATTCCATGGTCAACCCACAGTCCCCCTATGTGCATGAATGCACTTAGATACTAGGGCAATCAGATTCCATCTTCATAACTCCCTTATCACAAATTAGCATTTTGATCCAAGTAGACAATGAATTCAAGTATCTTCCACGTGTTCCTTTGAAGAACTCTCTTTGAGCAACGCTATAAGATTGAGTGCAATCTACAACAAACTCAACAATGTAACCCCCTACTATACTATCCAACCAGAAATAAACTATGCGTGATATCTTATTGCTTATGATATTCACTACCTGAATCAACCCAGGGGTACACCTCCTTCGAACCACAATGCACAAAGTTTTGTTCTGTTATGATAATCTCTTTATCCACTTGGAAAAAACATTCGAGAAATCAGTCATAGTTCCCCTTAGTCATAGTTCCCGATCCCGACAATGGAACCATTTGTTGGTGTGTAGTGGGAAGACCTGGGGTTCAACATTAATTCACCAATGAAACCCTAAAGATACTGACCCTTTTGACATCACCCACAAGCAAGTGGAGTCTCACCCGTGGTATGTATGGGGACTGGACGAACCGGGTTTTTGCATTCATTAAGGGATGTGAGGCATTCATTTTTACCAATCTATTTATCATTAATTCATTATACCATATAACATAACCATCATATAACATATTCATATTAACCATTCATTCATTAAGTGCATGACATAATCAGAACATGAAACAAAACATCACACTAAAACACAAGGACACCATATTTAACATGGTTCACCCCAAAATGGGCTACGTCCACAATGACAAACTTCTTATATTATTATTCAACATCATATTTTACAAAAGGTGTGCACTACGCTTATACATGATAATCCAATTCTACCCAATATTCCCTTGTTGTTCATGCATGCAATGCAGACTTAGCTCATAAACCACTAATCCATAACATAATCTCCAACTCCAAATCAAACTTGGACTCCCCCTCAAAACTTACTTTCTACCCAAAACACATACATATTTATACATTTACAATTGGGCTTAGCCCATTACAAAATGGAGCAAAATGTCTAACTAATTCTAACTAACTTCATCCTTTATCACAAATACTCCTCAAAATGCGCTAACTATCTTCCTTTCTTCCACATGTGCTTCTCCTTATCCAACTTGTCGCGCGGTTTGCTCCTGCGTGATTCCCAAAACTGGTCCCAAAATGTCCTGCTACAACAAGGCTAATGGGGCAGGACCAAGGTGTCTAAGAGGATGACATGGCATCTTATCAGGGTGTCATGTGGACCCAAGAAGTCACATTAGTATCCATGTCAACAAGGATGCCGCATAGGCAAAAGTTGCTTGAAGTTAAAAAACAAATCTAAGCTTGGAGCCAAAATCGTATTTGGGTCATATCAGGAGAAAAATAACTTAGAATTAGTTGAAAATTTCTATGTTTCTTATGTAATTTCAGGGGATACAGAAGTGCCAGAGAGGGTCGCTGGCCAATTATGCACCCATTTGCCAAAAAATGAAAATTAGAGGTTTTTGAAGAGCATGGTTGTGCTTAGTGGCATGTGCATTGTTATTGATGACTTTTTTTATAGTGACAGAAAAGAATACATGAAAATACTCAGAGAAGGGACTGACCGGATTCGAACAAGGTTGGAGTGGAGATGCCAAAATGAGACAAAATCCACTATTCTAGGCCACTTTTTGGGGATTTTTGGGATTTTCAAAGGAGGAACATGGACCCCAGATAGAAAATATGGAAATTTTTATTTACTAGACATTTCATTTACTCATCAAGCCATATAAATTTTCCTGAGTGATTTTTTTTTTCTAGAAATGCTTAGATTGGGAGATAGCTAGTTTTGCTAAAAATTCTAAGTTTGGAAAAGAGTTGAAAAATGACAAAGTTGTCATTTCTAGATCGCTGTAGATTTTGACTAGAGCATCGGATTAGCAATGTGAGAGTTCTTGTGAACTCATAGTTGTTGGGTTTTATGGGCTGACCCAAGTTCTAACTACAATATTACCAACTTCCCTTTGACTGTAACACCCTGTTTCCCCCAGTATGTAAAAATAACTATACTGGCCAAGTAATGTGGCAAACTCATAAATGTGAATGTGTGATGTGAATGGACCTTGTGAAAAAGGTCGAGGAATGTAAATAATATTATGAATATATATATATATATAGCAGGACTGCTGAGAGGGGATGTGCTGAAAAAGAGACCACGATGGTTGCAGAAAGGCGGTGGAAGGCACCTGGAAAGGTGGCGTTAACTTCCACCAAGAATCAATACCGTATTTGGACTTCACTGGCCCGGAGAACCAAAAGCGGCTCGCTGGCCCCGAATTAAATGTCTCGCAGGTTGGTAGGTAGATGGCTCCTCAAGAATTAATGAGGGATGGGGAGGATAACCACCCATCCGTAGAGCCGTCAGGCCTGACCAGTGTGAGGGAAATCGTGCCACACGCAACCTCGCAAGAGGATAAGGCATGGGGGAGAAGCGATTGGGGGGGGGACGCGAGGGGAGGAAGAGAACTCTGGCAATATGCAGAGTGAGTGCTAGCAGAGAGGAAGGAGAGTAACCTTCATTCTTGGTCACTGGCAAACAAAGATCCAGTCTCATAGCATCGTGGTCTCAACTCGGGGGTGGCTAGTGGTAAATCCGCTGGGAGTCGCTGAGCCTACGGTTGGGTGGAAACGAACACCCCTCTCAGTAGTTGCATAACCCATGGTGTTAATTTCTGATAAGTTTTTTGCCTATGGAATCTTGANTATTCTAACCTTTATGTTTATAAGCTGTGAAATGGTGAATGATTTTCAGAGTAGGAATGTCTGTATAGTGTTTTGATTGGTACTGGTAAATGCATGTTTATAATGAAAAGACTACGTATGGCTTATGTCTTCATAAATCGCTATTTATATGCATATTGATCTAATTCAAACTGCATGTCTGATTCGTGGGAGAAAGGTACCCTTATATGCCTCAGATAGTACCCTGGGTAAAAACCTCCCCACAAAGATACCTTCCTTGAAAAGCCCGTCAAGAACCGGGAAAGAGAACGTGAAGGCATAAGGCCTTAGTAACCCTGCACGAGGAGGAACGATCCTCTTGAAAACCCGAGATGGCAGTATAAGTATGAAGTATCGAATCGACGGACGAGGTCCCGTCGGGAGATCTGTGGTCACTCACGACTGTCAGATTGGAAGAAGAAGCTGGAAGGTTAAGTACCTTAACCCTAAATAGGTGTTGATCGACAGACGAGATTATGTCGGGAAATCTGCGGTCACACCCGACCGTTAGATTGGTAGGAGAAAGTAGGGTGTTAAACGCCTTACCACTTGGTTTCTCTGTGTCTTCGTGGGTAGCGAAGAGATCAGGATCGTAGATCCCCAAGGTCCATGAGAACATCTGGACCGTTGATTTTTCCACGACCAAGAAGTCGTGGGAGAATGCACAAGTTAGGAACCTGTCTGAGCCGTCAGATCTCGGCTGAAAAACCCGACAGCCGTTGGATATGTCAGGAGATACCTGAGGGTTAAACCCCCAGTGAATAAGGGCGAAAGCCCCAAAATAGTCGTGGACCGTCCGATTTAAGGAGGCCATGTGTCGTGAGATTTCCCATTTCGGGAAATCGGGAATCGCGAACTCCGGAGTCCTGGTGACAAGGGATCAAGACTTTCCATGGTGGAAACCTCGGAGCAGTCGTGGACCGTACAATTTAAGGAGGCCACGTGTCGTGAGATTTCCCATTTCGGGAAATCGGGAATCGCGAACTTGGGAGTCCTGGTGATAAGGGATCGGGACTTTCCATGGTGGAAACCCCGGAGCTGTCGTGGATCATCCGATTTAAGGAGGCCATGCGTTGTGAGATTACCCATTTTGGGAAATCGGGAATCACAAACTCGGGAGTCTTGGTGACGAGAGTTCGGGACTTTCCATGGTGAAAATCCTGAAATAGATTTGGGTCGTCCGATTTGAGAAGGCCACATGTCATGAGATTACCCATTTTGGAAATCGGGAATTGCGAGATCGGGAGTCCTGGTGATGAGAGATCGGAACTTTCCATCGTGGAAACTCCGGAACAGATCTGGACCGTCCGATTTAAGGAGGCGACGTGTCGAGAGATTACCCGTTTCGGGAAATCGGGGATCGGGGATTCGGGAGTTCCGTTGACCAGAACTCGGGATCTCGCCTTGATAAATCCTGACCCATAATGTCGAGACGTTAGCATGTGGCTAAGTCCCGATGAACGGACGAGATTCCTTCGGGGAATCTCAGGGTCTATAATGACCGTTAGATGTGGAGAAGAGACGTCAACTTTAAGCCGGGGTGCGAATGCGCCTTAGGGTAAGTGACGAGCAGATCTGGACGATCAAAATCCACCTGCCCAGATCTACGACTGAGGTTTCATTCCAGAGCCCCCTTGCTATTCTGCCTTTAGCGGTGGGGGGGGGGGTCCGAAATCGAATGTGCAATTCTCGAACGGTTGAGATTAATTCACCTTAATCAACGGTGCTCAGATGAATTCGAGACCCCCCTTGCCATTCTGCCTATAATTGGGGGGGGGTCCAGAATAGTGTGGCATGAGAAGTGGGGCCCCCTCCTATCCTGTCGACTATCATGTCGCATTTCCCCCTCTGCCACTTGTACTCAATTGAACCATGCGACGGGGCCTGTTCTCATTGGCTGTTCTCTAGCCCTGTTGGGATTCGTCCCTATTGGCCGGTCGCTAGCCCTGTCGGGGTTCGACGATTGCAGAGTCGAACGATTCGTCACTCCTGTAGCGTCGAGGTGCGAAATACAAAGAGGCACCGTGATTATTTGACCTATGATCATGACCCACGATCACATGGGAACAAAGATAAAGAAAGAGCTAGCTTGCGCTAGGCCTCCGTAGGTAATTCGGGGGCTCTGATTCAGCACAAATCAATGAAAAATTTGATTGAGGTACTGGGTATGTGAAAAATTGGTATCAGAGCATGGTTACAACACTTGGCCTGCTTGGGCTCAGGCACGAGCCACGTTAGAAGATATTGTTATCTGTGTTTCTCTTTAAGGAGAAGGACTGCAGAATGAAACTATAATTTGGAAACTTCTATAACTCCTCTGTTAAAATGACAACTACTCTTATAGGAGTAGGGATACACTGATCGTTATCACTGATAAGATTTGAGTGTGAATGACAAAGGTAGAATAAATTGTGCTATGAATCTGCACGAGCCAGACGAGGGACATGGACTGTGTTGTCCCATTTTAGTGTTAGGAGGGCTACCTACTAAAGTAGGTAGAGTCTCTTGCAATTGAGATGGTTGGTTAGATAAGGGTTAAGACCCAAATGAAGAACCCCTTCATGATTTGGGAAATCTGGTAAGGACTGGTAGGATCCTTAGAAAGTTATGATTTCTGCATTATTAAGAGACTAAACCCTGAGCATACAATTCCTCATGATTGAGAGGACTGGTGAAAATACGAAGGGTCAGATTTACCAGACCTATAATGGTTAGAATCGACCATGAGGATAACCTGTTTGAGGAGTCCTTTGGGACTATTGCTAATTCCCAAGAGTGACCCTTGTTGGTCGTTTCCATAAAGAGAGGGTAACACCCGTATGAGTTAGGACTATGAGACTAGTCCGGTAGGAAACCTAATAAGATCAGGAGGAATAATGTCCGTTAGATGGGAATCAACGAGAGCCGTTGATCTAGAGCTTCGAGGTTTCGTCTATGGGGAAAATGGAAGCGTAGACTTCCTAAATTTGCGCCAGGTAAATCACCGATTTAATCAGGACCGTTGACTGTCGGGGAGATTTGGACCGTGGGATCCAGATTGCCGGGCCCACACAGAATAAAAGTTTGGGAAATAATGGAGCATTCTCCATGGATTCACCGAAACACGGGATCCTGACGCGTGTCTGAGAATTGATCTCAGGTTCCGAGCGAAGGGTCATGTGGATGAAAGAGCTGAGAAAACCCTAACCTCGGTCTTTCGGGTTTTCGAATTTCAGGAATCAAGGAAACAAAGTTCCTTGCAATGGAAATTCCAAAATCACGAAATGCGAAGCACCTTTTATTTCAGATCGTGGTCACCGCCGGTGGTCACGTGAGGAGAGGGCGTAAGCCAATATGATGAATAATGCATGAGTTAATGCACCGAGGAGCTTCATATTAAGAAGCCTGATACTCATACCAGTAAGGTATGAATGATATACAAAACATGCAAGTAATGCACATGTATGATGTAAGAGTATAAGTATACTAAAGGCCCAACATGATGGCCCTGATGAATGAAATGTGAGGCAAGAATTACACTTGCTAAGATTGAATGAATATCATGGATGCATGGTTAACTCCATTCTGAAGAGTCGTGAAGGATCTGTCTTGAAGGATAGCTTAAAGGGAATGTACTCCATATCCCCGGAAAAATCCAGTACAATTAAATGAAAGAGTAAACGAGCAAGGATGCTATGTTGTCATGATAAGAGGCAAATGTTTATGCCTTTGCAAGATCACAATGAGAAGGACTGTGAAAAATCCTGAGATGACAAATTTTAAAAATGGAAATGTATGTAGGCTATGAAATATAACTATGATAGCTACATGAAGGCTTAGGATTATGAAAATGGTTAAGTACATCATAGATGTAAGTTAACAAAGATGCATGTTATATTCCTTAAGGGAATATTTGGTAGACCACTAAAAAGCTAACTCAAGGTTGAGGCCATCACAGGTGGTGATGGATATACAACAAGGAAGTTGCATACTGAAGGAGTTCCTGGTGGAGGAACTGTATAAGGTCTCTGTCATAAGAATAGAGTCACAACCCTGATAATTGTTGAAGGTTGGACAATGAGCTGCAAGGCCTATCCATGTATAAGAATCATGGATTACCTTTTGGAAAAATCATGTAAGTAATAGAAGACTAATAACCGAATATTGACCATTTTGATAACCTAATGGAAGTGTGTAGGATGCACACGTTCCTGACTCATTATGAACAAAGAGTGGCTACTAAAGCATGTTGAAGTATCCTAAGAGTTAGGATGGGCCTAAACCAGGGCTACTCAGAAAAAGAGCAGTTGTGGAAACCAGTTTGGTTGGTAAGAGGCCAGTAAACCCCTGAGTATGATTAACTGAATAAATGGGTACGTTTAATTGATATGGCTTGGTTGAAGCTATGATTAAGGAAAGGTAGTGAGACCTTAGAAAAAACTTGACTGGGCTGAAAATCCCTAGGCGATGAAGAAAGAATTGGAAGAAAGGGAGAGCCCTCAATTCTTTCCTTGCTGTGCATTACGCTTCTATGGGATGAGAAAGCTAGTACATTGATGAACAAAAATGCTTTGATACTGTTAGGACCACACAATGTACCCTTTTTGCCCATACTTTTTGCCATTGTTATACCCTTCATCACCTGTATTTAGACTTATACTATCATTTCACCTGATCATTCCAAGGTACACAACGTCCTTTCTCATTACTACACGTTT
>ML863893.1:22860-41284 GCA_009831015.1 Picea engelmannii | reverse complement strand
GTATAGTGTTTTGATCGGTACTGGTAAATGCATGTTTATAATGAAAAGACTACGTATGGATTATGTCTTCATAAATCACTATTTATATGCATATTGATCTAATTCAGACTGCATGTCTGATTCATGGGAGAAAGGTACCCTTATATGCCTCAGATAGTACCCTGGGTAAAAACCTCCCCACAAAGATACCCTCCTTGAAAAGCCTGTCAAGAACCAGGAACAAGAACGTGAAGGTGTAAGGCCTTAGTAACCCTGCACGAGGAGGAACGATCCTCTTGAAAACCCGAGATGGCATCATAAGTATGAAGTATCGAATCGACGGACGAGGTCCCATCGTGAGATCTGTGGTCACTCACGATCGTCAGATTGGAAGAAGAAGCTAGAAGGTTAAGTACCTTAACCCTAAATAGGTGTTGATCGACGGACGAGATTCCATCGGGAAATATGCGGTCACACCCGGCCGTTAGATTGGTAGGAGAAAGTAGGGTGTTAAACGCCTTACCACTTGGTTTCTTTGTGTCTTCGTGGGTAGCGAAGAGATCGGGATCGTAGATCCCTAAGGTCCATGAGAACATCTGGACCATTGATTTTTCCATGACCAGGAAGTTGTGGGAGAATGCACAATTTAGGAACCTGTCTGAGCCATTAGATCTCGGCTGAAAAACCCGACAGCCGTTGGATCTGTCAGGAGATACCCGAGGGTTAAACCCCCAGTGAATAAGGGTGAAAGCCCCGAAATAGTCGTGGACCATCTGATTTAAGGAGGCCACGTGTCATGAGATTTCCCATTTTTGGAAATTGAGAATCACGAACTTGAGAGTCCTGGTGACAAGGGATCGAGACTTTCCACGGTGGAAACCCCGTAGCAGTCGTGGATCGTTCGATTTAAGGAGGCCACGTGTCGTGAGATTTCCCATTTCGGGAAATCAGAATCGCGAACTCGGGAGTCCTGGTGACAAGGGATCGAGACTTTCCATGGTGGAAACCCCATAACAGTCGTGGATCGTCCGATTTAAGGAGGCCACGTGTCGTGAGATTACCCATTTCGGGAAATCGGGAATCGCGAACTCGGGAGTCCTGGTGACGAGAGTTCGGGACTTTCCATGGTGAAAATCCTGAAATAGATTTGGGTCGTCCGATTTGAGAAGGCCACGTGTCATGAGATTACCCATTTCAGAAATTGCGAATCGCGAGATCGGGAGTCCCGGTGACGAGAGATTGGAACTTTCCATTGTGGAAACCCCGAAACAGATCTGGACCATCCAATTTAAGGAGGCGACGTGTCGAGAGATTACCCGTTTTGGGAAATCGAGGATCGGGGATTCGGGAGTTTCGTTGACAAGAACTCAGGCTCTCACCTTGATAGATCCCGACCCATAATGTCGAGACGTTAACATGTGGCTAAGTCCCGATGAAGGGATGAGATTCCTTCGGGGAGTCTCAGGGTCTATAATGACCGTCAGATGTTGAGAAGAGACGTCAAATTTAATCCAGGGCATGAATGCGCCTTAGGGTAAGTGACGAGCAGATCTGGACAACCGAAATCCACCTGCCCAGATCTATGGCTGAGGTTTCATTCCAGAGCCTCCTTGCTATTCTGCCTTTAGCGGTGGGGGGTATGGAATCGGATGTGCAATTCTCGAACGATTGAGATTAATTCACCTTGATCAACGGTGCTCAGGTGAATTCTGGACCCCCCTTGCCATTTTGCCTATAATGGGGGTTGGGGGGGGGGTCCAGAATAGTGTGGCGTGAGAAGTGGGGCCCCCTCTTATCCTGTCGACTACCGTGTCACATTTCCCCCTCTTCCACCTGTACTCCACTGAACCATGCGGCAGGGCCTGTTCTCATTGGCTGTTCTCTAGCCCTGTTGGGATTCATCCCTATTGGCCGGTCGCTAGCCCTATCGGGGTTCAGCGGTTGCAGAGTCGAACGATTCATCACTCCTGTAGCACCGAGGCGCGAAATACAAAGAGGTTCCATGATTATTTGACCTGTGATCATTACCTGCGATCACATGGGAACAGAGAGAAAGAAAGAGCTAGCTTGTGCTAGGCCTCCGTAGGTAATTCGGGGGCTATGATTCAGTAGAAATCAACAAAAAATTTGATTGAGGTAGTGGGTATGTGACATTGACCATCGACCCTTTTGGATACTAGAAGGCAACACAACGCACTTAATGCACTGCAGAGTCTCACCTAAGATGGCTTCAATGGGTGGTTGCAGGACTTAGGTGTCTGCAACCATGGGATGGGATGTGCTTCTCTCTTAGGGGAATTATATCTACTCAACTTCTATCCCACAAAAATTCATTAACCATTATAACAACATATACCAAATGACATATATTCATTTACTGCAACATAAGATTCAGATCTATATACTAACTATGAGATTCATCCATTTAGAGGTGTCTACAGATTTCAATAGTTCAACCTTAGTGCACAATATTATTTCCTTTATCATTTTAACACGTTCATCATAAAACTCATTAAAGAAACTATAATCAGAACTACTGCAAACATTCACACATAACCCAGATATACCATGGTTCACCCCCTCCTGGGGCTACATCCACAAAGATGAGTCGCTTCATCTCTTTATTAATATTTATGCAAAATCCAGTGACGCACACTGTACAATTCCTCCTCCATTACAATTGATCTCCATAGGTCGAGATAATATTCACAAAACTTAGACTACCAACCAACCTACAACCGAACTCACAACAACACCCTTTTCCACAGTCCTAATACATTCTACTTATACCAAAAATGGGACAAATCCCTTACAAAAACCCTAACCCTAAGAGGATTAGGTTTGTCCACTTTTCAACTGCTTCACAACTGTTTTTCCACTTTGTAACTACTTTTCCTCGGTGCTGGTTTTCCTCTATTTCCAGTGCTAATTTTCCTCTGTTTCTGGCACACTCACCATTTTCTGGCGCTGCCTTATCTTTTCCGATTTCTGCCTTGATTCCTTCAAAACTTCCTTGATTTTCTCCCAAAATTTTCTTGCGCCAACAACAATCATCAATTTTATCAGTGTATCATACCAAATTTTCCTTAGTTTTTTTCGTATTTTCCTCTACAAGCGACAGAAGTTAGTGTTTGAGCTTAATTGCACTAGGGAGAAAGGTGCACAAAAGGGGTAAATTGGCAATATTCATATGACTATAACTTTATGCTCATAGCTCAAAATTGAGCAAGAAAGTAGTGATTGGAAATATCTTGGATAAAATAATTTACATATCCACCAAAAATTGGGATTTGAGCAACAAAATTCTTAGGGAATTAGAAGGAAGATGTCTAGTGGACTTAAAGGGAAAAATTATGCATAATTTTAAAGAATTATTGAATAATTTTATTTAACAATTTTTTTTGTATGCACATTTTGCATAATTAAGGGTATAGGTAGAGCAAAGCGGGTTCATAATGAGGATCAGAGGCATGGAAGATGCAAATTGAGATTTTAGCCATGAGGATGAAGTCAAAGGGTTGTATGTCAACTTAGTTAATGCAAGGACTGAGTCAAATGGGCATAGAGAAGGCAAAGCAAAAAACCAAGATTAATTGGAGACAATGAGAAGCCTACAACCAAATGTCTTGAGTTGCATAACAAATAATGAGATAATTATAATAGCTAGGGAGGAGAAAAACCACATCAACACTCAGCTGCTACAAAGATTGAACATGTTGTAGAAGTAGATAAATAAAGAATTAGATTCAAGGAAAGCAACAAAGCACAAATATCATGCTAAAAGGGAGGATGCCATAATTTCCAGGTATTCTAGAAGTATTAGTAGACATCATCACCATTCACCAAGGCACTTAACTATGGGGGTGTTGAGGAAAAGATATGAAATGATCTTACTCAAGAATTTTCAGATCTTGCTCCACTAAAGAAAGATAGATGGGAATATCATCGTATGTTTATAGGCATCAAAATTTGTATCCTAATTCACAAGTATTGATTACAAGTGCTTACACTAATTTTTTTATAGATGAAATCTTGCTGGAAAATTCATTATTTATATAATTTTATGAATATAACAGATGCTGAAATAAATATAGAGACAGAAGTAAAAACACCAAGTCAATAATCAAAACAGATGAGCCATAAAGCAATCGTTTATTTTATTCCAATTCATCAAAATAATCGTTCTCTTTACAAAATTCCTTGAGGAAGTTTTGGACCAAAGTCAAACTTAGATGTCCCCGATGAATAATACAAAAGGACTTCTGAAAGAAAGTAAAAAAATAAACTTTAAAAGCTGGATCAACTTGCCACATATTGCTGCCCACTCGACTCTGCACAATAGCCTTTGTTAGTCAAGAAWTTTAATTCACAAACARACAMGTCTGCACAGACTATCAAAGATAGATCAACACCTCTAAAAAACAAGTGTMTGAATGATGYAATTCAACCCTGAATCTTGYTGTCTACAATAAGACCCTRCTATCATAAAAGAGAATTAGGCTTCCAATGAATTAAAGAATGAATGAAAACCGAATTATCTCAACAAAACTCAAAGAGAAGACCTTAGTATGCTTCTCCTTCTATTCTCCTCTTGTTCCTCWTTTTCCTTTTGCCTTTAAGCAATTAGAATTAGTTGAAGYAGTTGAACTACTTCTTTAGTTAAGTTGAMTAAAACTCAACCAACTTTTTAGTTAAGGGGRAAAAGTAATAAAATCATAATAAGGGTTTTTAATAAATAATAACTAGTAGGTGGGACCCCTTGTGACTCCCCTTAGTTCTTTAACAATCATAACACAACTAGTTAATCAAACAAAACATCCCTCCTTGTGAATCCCATCATCACTTTCATATTTTGACAATTTATATCAATGATAATTGAAATTATTTCCAAAAATATATTACCATATATCCAAAAATAGTGTGCTATCCAAAATTTCAGAAGTCAACTATTCTCAACAATCAATAAATAAAAAAAACTTAAAATCCATATTTTCCACTCTGGGAGGCAATATTTCCTTTGTTGCTGCTGTCACCTTTTGATCTCTCTGAATTTGCCTTAGTATCTGTGGAGCCTTTAGGCATAATCTCACAGATCACATGAGAGCAATCATCTCTCAAATGCACGCGGGAGGACACATATTTGGCATAGTCATTTGAGGGTGAGGAAGGGGCATCAACAAATTTTCCTTTGTTAAGAGCGTGGTGGGCCTCGGTTTTTAACCTTTTGCCTACATGGGAAGACTGTACTGGTGAGTGGATAGGGGCAGCTTAGACAATTTGATTAATAGGTGGAGGGGTAGGTAGAGACAAGTTAGGCCAGACACGATGTTGGGAGACTGCTGGGTGGACAATCTCTTGCCATCCATCATTTTCAAGGATTCCAGGTTGTAGTGAAACATGAGAGCGTACTGGGATACCAGGGACCTGTGGGGGTTGGAAGGGAGGCCTTTCAGGCCTAGGTTGGACCACTCCTTGCCCAATCTAGTTAAAAAATCTATCTTGAAATAGCTCGCCTAACTCTTGCGAGTCTGCATCAAAGTGTATAGAGAACCTTGGCCTTCTAGGCCCCCTATTCCAATTTCCTCTTCCTTTATTACCCCGACCCTGGCTACCTTTGCTAAAAAATATCATTCTTGTATGCATTATTGATTAACAAATAGTTTCTTCAATAACCATACATGACAACTCTTTTAAATATGAAACAAAATTTGGCTCAACAACATATCAGACTCATGCAATCCAAACCATACAAATTGTTTAATGCTTGTTGATGAGCAGGGGGTGAACAAGGGTTCTGGGATATGTGAGGGATTGTATTGAGTGAAAAGTGTTAAAATGAGGGGGGAAAGATCATGATTACTGCTCACAACATCAAACAATCAATTGTATCGTAAATCAAAAGAATATATCACTGTAATTCATCCCTGTGCGATCCTTTTATCTGTCATAATACATAATTTATCTTAACTATAATTAAATTTTAAGAACAAGGAGTGGATATTGAATATGGGAAGGCGAGGGGAGTTGTAATGTGCAGAAAGTGAAACAATGGTAGGGAAAAAAACAAATAATGTTCCTAAAAACCAATTAAGTAATCCATAAAAACAATTATGTATCCAATACAAACAATCCAACACAAATTAAAAAAATACTGTGTGTTAAAAATTATTCACTGTCCCACATTTAAATCTTCAAACTTTGTTCATTAATACAATGTATCATCATACTCAGAATCACTATCCTTTCAACGTTCCTGTTAATAGAATTCTTGTTTCTTTTCATTTACTTCTTTTTTTATTTAAAACAAAATCCACAGGAACACACAGTCATATTGTCTCATTTCTGTCCAACATATATTTCTATAGAATATCAACCAATGCCCATAATTCATAATTTCCCAAATCAAACATAGACACATGTCTTTTCCTGAGTTGACCAGACTCTTTTGAAACTTTCCCGATCCCATTCTTTTGACAATATGAATCAATCAAATTTGCAATGAAACGATACTACAAAACCCATGCTTCATCTCTGATGGTGCAATAAAACAAAATGATGCACGATGTCTCCATAAACCATACACATTAAACAACCAAGTCACAGTCATCAAATTTCCAACTTGCAATAATCCCGATCGGGACAAATTAAACACAACAACCACCAACTTCAATTGATACCATGTTGTAGGAACACACTGACCAACACATAACAAAAAGAGGTATCCCTATGACTGTACATTACCATTTACTCCCAATCAACCAATTTACTCAACAACAAGCTAAGTTATCTATGCAACTGTCACAACAAAAGGAGGCATCGACTCTATACCAATTCTCATTCCCCATTACAACTTTACAACAACCCGATCAAACATAGGAGAGACACTATTCAAAGCAACTATCATAACCACTCAACCAACATATGATAGTCAACAAGATAACCGAAAAGAGTGTGACTCCTTGGGGTTATCAAAATCAGGTTCTGTAACTATGAACAAAAGAAATAATCAAGAGTTCACTCGGTCACCAAAACACAAGGAGATTGGAGGTCGACCATATCGACAGTAGGTGGGAAACCTTCGAGACAAGCATGGTGGAACCACAAGATTTTATAACTCTTAGCTTGTAAAATAATGTGACAGTTCAACACCAGGTAGGGTAGGAAATGATGCAGAGGAGCAGAGATTGCTCACTGGATAGTAACCAATACCAATAATGTGTAGAGTCATAACCGTCGTGCGTTTCTGAATAGTTGAACCAATTTATAACAATGATGATGAAAATCCAGACCCTAGGTATTACCAACAACCCTAAAGTATACTTCTTGGCATAATGGCCACCCCATAACCAACTGTGCTAATGCCAATACCACAAAATAAGCTCACGACCAGGTGAAAAACCCACGAACATGGCTCTGGAGGATACACAGTGACCAAAAGGAGTTCAAAACATACACAACAATGACATAACAACCAAATACAACTGGGTATGGTTACCATTAATTGTGAGGAGGCGGCCAACAAGGCTAAACATAGTGAAACCCTCCAACAAAATACCCATAACTACTTAAAACAACAGTGAGCCATCATAGTTTCCGCCACATAGAACAACCAATGAAATAAAAATTCAATGATCAATTTTTCTATTTGCAAACGAATAACCACACAATCATTCCAGATAAAACACCCACATGTTTACACAGTTTCCAATCTTAGGAAAACACAAACCAACACATTACCCAGACAACGTTCATTTCATACATAGAATGAATTCATGGATGGGCGAAAAGAACCATACCTGTAACCAATGTCTTTAAAAAGGGCGAGCTGGTCCAGCAGTTCCTTTCGGGCCTAAATCTCGGATCTTAACTACAACAAAACCAAATGAACAATAACCATGCTAGGGTGATGGACCAGTGGGAGAATTATGGAGTGACATGCATTTACTGCACGTCGCTTCCATCCTCCACTCCATTCAATTTCGTAGTACACGCCAACCAACCAAAACCATACCATTAATCCCATGCCATTAATTCCATGCATCGAAACTTGCACATATTGCTTGCCAATTGTGCCACCCCAATCCATATTAACCATTGCCAAAGCCATACCATAGCATATATCAAATGCGCCCAATGTAACTCAATATAAATTGTATAGCCACTAACCATTGCTAGTTAGGACTAACACCAATTCCTTTTTATTTCATTTGCACATAGCATAGCATAGTATAGTATATTTCTTCTTCTTGTTTTTTTTTTTCATAAGTCTCTTTCCATTGCTCTTATTTCTTGTTGTTACTAACATGTGTCTTGTGCAGGTGTAACAAGTAATGAATCATGGCGACAACATCAAATGTAATAACAATAAATATAAGCCATTCATAACATGGAATTTAGAGCTTAGAATAACGAAACCAACAATCCATCTGCCATTTTGTCGCAAACAAAACCAAGACTGCATCATCAATCATATAGAACCTTGTAAGCAACATCAAAACAACAACATAAAATGTGTGATAAGACTATCTCTAAGCCTCTTGTCTACAAGGGGGTCCCACCTACTAGTATTATATATCATTAGCACAGTTTAAATAATAGGCTTTAGCAATACTTTGCAGGCGAAATACTCGTTGCGATTTTAATCGTCAACAGAGGGCACATGCATTTTTAGAGTCACAAAGCAATCCAAGTTTATCTTCTATCAAAAATCATAAAAGGAGGTCTGAATTAGATGTTTTGCAAGGAGAGCTTAGGAAGATTAAGCCTCCTACATTTGATGGTGTTCATAAGAAATATGAATATGTAGAAGCTTGGTTGTTGGGAATGAGGAAATACTTCCAATTTCACAATTATTCATCAAATGTAGAAGCCATAGTTGCAATCTACCATCTTCAAGGAAAAACATCAATGTGGTGGGACCATCTCAAGTAGGTTAAGTGCATTGATGAAAAGCGAATCTCATGGAGGCAATTCAAAAAGTATTTCCAGAATAAATACTTACCAGAGAATTATTATGACAAGAATATGAAAGATTTCTTTGAACTGAAGCTTGGAAGCATGACAATGGATGAATATGAGAGGAGGTTCCTTGAATTTTTGAGGTATGATGGCTTCATAAAGGACAAGAAATTTAAATCCAAAGATTTTTTGAGTGGGATACCTTCTTTCTACAATGATAAGATACATTTTGATGAGCCCAAGACACTAGAAGAAGCCACAGGGAAAACAAAGTATCTTTATGAGAAGAATAAAGGAAGGCCAACTTTACAAAAGGCTTGGGATGACAAGAAGAAAGGTAATATGGAGAAAATAAAGAAAGGGTATAAGCCACCATTTTTTAGAAACAGTTCTCAAGGAAAATCAACACAAAATGAGCTGCATAAAATGTTGGGGATGTAAGGGATATCACATGTATAGAGATTTCCCTCACAAAAAAGAAAGGATGAGAATTGTTCACAATATCAAGTAGGTTGATATAGTTGAAGACATGGGAAAAGACATGCCAAGGATTTATGCAGCCTTGGACAACAAGCAAGCAAAATACCAATATCATATGATTGAAGTAGAAGGTAAGATTGATAATCAACCCATAGTCATTTTAATTGATTTTGGAACTATCCATAACTACATAAACCCTAATATTGTTGACAGATTTCATTTGCAAAGAAGAAAACACGGGAAACTTGGTTGGTTTAGCTAGATACAAGAGCTAAGAGAAGAATCAATGAAATGGTTAAGGATTGTCCAATGGACATGAATGGATTCAACACAAAGGAAAATTTGAATATCATACCTTTGGGTTCATATGACTACTTAATTGGTATGAATTCATTGGACAAGATGTTGAATTTTTCTAATTTTCATATCTAATAATTATTTCCTTATGATTTAAATGCTATTGTTATCATAGAATAATTACACACTTAAAATCTCAACAAGACTTACCGAGCTTGATGAGAGGTTATTGTAAGTAAATATTATATGAGATGATTGTATTACAATTGAGGGCCTCGATATATATACTTGGGAAGAGTGCCCTTTCATTAATGGACACCTCTTTTCCATTATTGTCTTTTCATTAATTCGTTAATTATTAATTGTTAATTATTGATTATTTATATATTTATACATTATATTATAAATATATTATTTATATATTATATGTATATTGATGATTATTTCCTTACATGCATGTCTAATTAATATACATCACTCCATCCTGGAGCAAGAAATGTGAGAGCACCTTGAGTTTATCCACTCCTTGTTAGGAGAAATACTGCGCTTGGGCCATTCACCACTAGCAAAGCTCCGTGAGTGAATGAGTCACTTCCCTTGGTCAAATCAACATGACCAATCTGGGAGAATGTTTTCCCGATGTTGCTAACTGGAGAAACATCAACCTTCCCTCTTAGCGAGGGAGGCATTCTGCATCATGCCAAGCTTGTCTCTGAAGTATACAAACTTTTGTCTTAGATAGAGGCTTGGTGGGAATGCCAACAATTTTCTCATTTGTGGATATGTATTGGAGATTTACGATCCCTTATGTACCATGTCTCACATGAAGTGATATTTTATCTCAATGTTCTTTGACTTGTCATGAAATATTGGATTTTCTAAAATCTTGACACAACTTTGATTATCATAGTGTATTAAGGTCGTCTCTAGCTCTTGATCAAATAGTCCCGCAAGAATTTTTCAAAGCCATACTGCTTCATGACTTGCGACACTGGATACGATATACTCCACTTCTGCATTACTGAGTGCTACAAATGTATGGTTCCTACTAAACTAGGATATCATAGCTAATCCTATGCTGAAGCAACACCCCAAGTTGCTCTTTCTATCCATTGCACTCCCTGCCCAATCAAAATTAGTATATCCGTGCAACCTCACTTCACCACCTGAGTCATATCTCAGACCATATCCAAATTTACCAGGTAGGTACCTCAACACATGCTTTGCTACAACCCAATGGAAGTGCCTTGGTTCAACCATGAACTCGCTCAGGGTGTTCACTTTAAAGAAAATATCTAGCCTGGTTTTACCTAGGTACATCAAGGATCGAATCGACTTCCTGTACATAGTGGGATCCACCATATCCGAACCTGAAACAAAATCACTCAACTTATTTAGATTTTTCATCATAGGTGTAGCTATGGACTTGCAGTCCATCATACCAAATCTACTCAAGATATCAATTGTGTACTTCCCTTGTCTGATAAAGATCTCACCTGGTTTCTGCATCAATCCAATATCCTTCATCTCGAACTCAAAGGACAACTCCCTCTTATACTAATCGATGAGTCGGTCTGCTCCCGTAAGGAACAAGTCATCAACATATAACACCAAGATCAAAGGATCACCATCAACAACCTTGTAGTAAAGGTTGCAATCTACTTCACTCTTAGGTAATCCCAAGATCAACAAGTATCCATCAATCCTAGAGTACCATGCCCTAGGTGCCTACTTGAGTCCGTACATGGACTTCTTCATCCTGCAAACATGAGACTCCCTCCAATGTACCTCAAATCCCTAAAGTTATTTTATGTACACTTTATCCTCAATCACACCATTGAGGAATGTAGTCTTTACATCCATTTGGTGTAATTTTCATTCCATGACTGCTACAATGGAAATAATGGTCCTTATGGAAGTGTACCTAGCAACTGGAGCAAACATCTCCTTATAGTCCATTACCTCTTTCCAGGATAACCCTCTTTCCATGAACCTCGCTTTGTATTTTTTGATGCTGCCATTTGCTGCATGCTCGATCTTGTAGATCCACTTAGAAGTCACCACTGAATTCCCCTTAGGTCTTGACACAATCTACCACACATCATTCTTCATGATGGAATGATATTCCTCCATCATGACATCTCTCCAAACTTGCTGGCCTTCTGCCTCCTCATAACTGGAAGGTTTGGAATCAATTATGTGACTCATCAATGCCATATAAATCGAGAAATATTGAGGTCATCTACTTTTCCTGAAAGTACCACGGGGAGCTGCATGCCTCTCTACATCTTGCAATGCATAGTGAAGCCAATTTGGCCTCTTCCTGGTCTTTAGAACAATGACTCTAGGTAGGTCCACTGGTTCAACTGGATCTGCTGACTTCTCTTGATAGTCTAAAGGATGATCAAGTGGAACATAGGGACCTAAATCCACATCCTTCGGAGCCTCCTGCTCCTCACTATCAATCTCCACATGAGACTCTCTAGACCTTCTGAAGGCTGTGTCTTCATCAAATGTGACATCCCGACTAACCTCTATCTGGTGCTATCCTGGAATGTAGATTTTTTAAGCCTTTTATGTCTCGCTGTATCCAACAAGTGTTCCTTTCTGCTCAGAAGGCTCCAACTTCGTCCTTTTTTCCTTGGGCATGTGAATGTAGACTGGACAACCAAAGATCCTAAAATGACTAACCTCTAGTTTCACACTTGTGAAAGCCTCCTCAAGAGTCTTGTCCTCTAAGATCCGATGAGGACTCCTATTCTGGACATACACTATTGTAGTGGATGCCTCTCCCCATAAGAACATGGGTAAATCCTGATCACGAATCATGAATTTGGCAGCCTCTGCAATGAACCTTTTCTTCCTCTCTACAACCTAGTTCTACTATGGGTTGTAAGTAACAATCAACTCCCTTTTGATCCCTGCCTCCTTGTAGAAATCATTGAAGTCCCTAGAAGCGTACTCTCCTCCATTATATGACATCAACACCTTGATATTATTCCCTTTCAGGTTCTCTACCTAAGCTCTGAACTCCTAGAATCTGTTGGAGATCTCATACTTGGTCTTCATGAAGAAGATCCATGTCTTTATGGAGAAATCATCAATGAATATCACATGGTACATGAATCCACTCAAATATGCAATTGTCATAGGTCCACATGCATCTGAATGTACTAGATCCAATATCCCCTTAGACCTGCTGTCACTGCTAAAAAAATAACCCTTGGCATTCTTGCAAAGTGCACATTCTCTGCAAATCCCATCATGCTCTACCTGAAGCTCTGAAAGTCCCGTGACCATCCTCTTCAATGCTGGTAAAGCCCTGTAATGTAAGTGTGCAAATATTTGATTCCATAACTCACACAAACTGATGTTGTCATGTACCAATGCCTAGGTTGGTCGTCCCAACAAGGTGAATGCACCCTGTAATTAGGTAAATTGTGACCAAAGGGAATGTGGTCACACTCTGTATGCACAGTCCGCTTGTGACCATGGCCGTACAATTGGAAAAAATAAAATATCTGAAATAGATCTATCATATCTGGCATTGAAATCTTTTAACTAGATTCAAAAAATACTTATACTAGCTCTGGCATTGAACGTTTTTAACTAGCTCTGATACCACGTTGAATTTTTCTAATTTTCAGATTTGATAATTATTGCCTTATGATTTAAATGCTATTGGTAACATAGAATAATTACACACTGAAAATATCAATGAGACTTAGCGAACTTAATGAGAGGTTATTGTAAGTAAATATTATATGAGATGATTGTATTACAATTGAGGGCCTCGGTATATATACTTGGGCAGAGTGCCCTTTCATCAATGGACATGTCTTTTCCATTATTGTCTTTTCATTAATTAATTAATTATTTACTATTAATTATTGATTATTTATATATTACATTTATGTTGATGATTATTTCCTCACATGCATGCATAATTAAAATAGATCACTCCATCCCGAAGAAGGCAATGTGAGAGCACCTCGAGTCTATCCACTCATCATCAAGAGAAAGACTACACTTGGGCCATTCGCCAATAGCAAAGCTGAGTAAATGAGTCATTTCCCTTGGTCAAATCAGCATGACCAATCTGGGAGAATGTCTGCCCGATGGTGCTAACTGGAGAAAAATCAACACAAGCATCATGTTGTCCTAGATTGCTACAACAAGGCATTCACTTGTCTTGATGAGGAAGGGAACTTGAGAACAATTTAGGGTATTCCAAGGCCAATATCAATCAAATAAATTTCATCCATGCAGTTGAAGAAGAGTTTCAAAAAAGGATGTTAGATTTATGTAGTCCATATGGAAGAGGAAACCAAAGATAAAAATACAAGTATTGAAGACCATCCATTCTTGAAACAATATGAGGATGTATTTGGAGAGATACCGGGGTTGCCACCAAACAAATACATTCATTTCTCCATTGATTTGGTTCCTGGAGTTGCCCCAATGTCTAAGACTCCTTATAGGATGAACACACTAGAGATGAAGGAATTGTAGATGCAATTTAAATAAATTTTGAAGAAGGGGTATATACACCCAAGTGTGTCATCTTGGGGTGCCCTAATTCTCTTTGTGAAGAAGAAGGATGGAACCTTAAGGTTGTGCATTGATTCCATACAACTGAACAATGTTACCACAAAGAACAAATATCCTTTGCCAAGGATTGTTGATCTATTTGTTCAACTGAAAGGTGCACAAATATTTTCCAGGATTGACTTGAGGTCAGACTATCATCAAGTGAGACTAATATAATAATATATTAGCAAGACAATATTCATGACAAGATATGGACATTATAATTTTGTAGTTGTGTAATTTGGGCTATCAAATGCACCAACTATCTTCATGTGTCTAATTAATGGAGTGTTTAGAGAGTATCTACACAAGTTTGTGATTGTTTTCTTGTATGATATATTCATCTACTCAAAGATAGAGAAGGAGGATGATCATAACTTAAGGATGGTGCTACAGGTATTGAGGGAGCATCAATTGTATTCCAAGTTGAGAAAGTTCTCATTTTATCAAAGTCGTATTCATTATTTGGGCCATATTATTTGTAATATCCTTGTGATAGATAGGCAAAGATATTAGTATTTTTAATGTGCAAATTTGGATGTTTTGGTGTGTACTCCTATCAAATAGTTGGTACTCATATGTTTCTTTATGTAAGGTTATGATTTAAGACTTCACAAAAATAGTTTTCATGCATTAAATGAACTTATGTCAAGCGCATCACATATAACCCAAATACACCAATAATGGAAGGAACAACATTGAAAAATAGTATGGAAATACAATAGTAATAGACCACTAATGGCTTCTATAACAGTTGGAACAAACACTACAAAACTCAACAAACAAAGAAACATGGAATAATGCCAATGCAAAGATGCCAAGTGCTCCAGGGATCTCCTAGCCCACATAATATTCTACAAACTATTTGGTTCAACCTCCATAAGAACCCACGACCCTGCTCAATCCAACCACGACCTACAGTGCCCTCATGCTCCTTCTGTATCCCATGCGGCCCTTCAAAAACCCTTATGACCCAGACTCTATCTGTGGATCTACAAAACATAAGGGGTTAGCCCAAAAGGGACCCTCACGACCTTCTCTCATCCACCAGTCTACAAATAATAGAGGGATGAACCCTGTAGAAACGCCACAAAGCTCCCAGGTGCCCCTGAACCCTCAATAAGGAGCCACAACCTCCTCAAAGTCTCACGACCTGCACAAATGAATGAGATCGTGCCTCCTAGTAGCCACAAATCCCCCAAGGAACTACCACGACCTCTCTAAGTGCCCAAAGATATGTAGTAATATCAATCAATTTGACAAGGAGACACCACGAACTTCTCTAATCAAATTGGTGACTCCCGACTGAAGATAAATCAAATATAATGCTCCAATGTTGACATTGGATGGATCCTCCACTTATTTAACTAGGGTGGATATTGCACCACCGAAACTAAACTCAGATGATGGAAGGGTTTTTTAAAAAAACCTAATGAAAAATTGGTTGTCAATAGCACTATGAATAAGACATCAGATCACAATGATAAAGTGAAGATCTATCCTTCCTTCTATTCTTCCTCTGAGCCTTCTAGGTCTTCCCATTTCTGGAACGAATCAAACCTCATCCTTATTTCTCTTTTAATATTTACTTAAGCATTAAAAATCACTTTTTAATGTTTAAGTGATTAACAACTTACCCTTTTATTTAATGTCACTTTATGATCATAACATCTTCTAACCAAATGACACTAAATAAATCCCCATGACTCCCCTTTTTCTATCGACAATAGCCTACGAGAGTCATTTATGCTACTAAGTCATCCTCCGTTGAAATCAAGAGGAAGGGGACATTACATTATTTCAGAGGAAGGGATAGCAACCAATCCTGAGAAGACAAAAGCAATTAAAGGATGGCCATCACCAAAGAATGTTATATAAGTCAAATCATTCATGGGACTCACAGGTTATTGTAGAAGATTTATTTAAGGATTTACAAAGATTGCAAACCCAATTACTTCTTTGCAAAAGAAGGGTGTGAAATTTGAATGGAGTTCAGAATGTGAGGAAATATTTCAACACTTGAAGAATAATTGACAAGTGCATCAATATTGAATAATGCCAATATAGAGGAGAATTTCATTGTGAGGAATGATGCATGCAAGGAAGGACTTGGTGGAGTCCTTACAAAAAACGACATGTTGTACGCTATGAGTCGAGAAAGTTGAAGGAACATGAGAGGAACTCTTCCACACATGAATTAGAGTTGGCAACCATAGTTCATGCTTTAAATGTGTGAAGGAATTATCTAATGGGAAAAATATTTGAGTTGAGGATAGAGCATAGTGGCCTGAAACATTTATTTGGATAACCAACATTGAATACCTGACAAGTTAGATGGCTGGAATTCCCCAATGAATATGATTTTGATATAAAACATATCAAAGGAAAGGGAAATAAAGTGGCTGATGCACTCAACAGGAGAGTGCATGAGATGCATGCTACAACCATTAATATGCATGTGTCTGATTTAAAATATAGAATTTTAGAAGCTGCAAATTCATATTAGCGCTACTTACAAATAAAAGAAGCATTACAACAAGATAATTTTCAACTGAAATTTAAGGATTATGAGATGAAAGAGGATGGATTCTTCATGTTTAGGGGTGAAATATATGTGCCTAAATCTCAAGATATGAAAAATATATGTGCCTAAATCTGAGATAAATGCACAATGTTCTTGTAGATTTTAACATTGTATAATTAATTACTGCAAATAGATTCTTAATAAAACATAAAAGACACACACACACACACACACACACACACACACAAAGCTATTTTACCCCGTGTTACACATTATTTTGGTCATCCCTATGATCAATCGACGATATGTGCATAACTCACTTCTATGTTCCCTGAAGATATTAAAAAGACTTTCTCCATGAGAAGAATGAAACATCTTCCTTTTCCTAAAAAACTATATTAAAGGAGATCATTGCACCCTGCTAAATGCTTGGGGTGCGACGATGCCTGATCGTCGTACATTGCACCAAAGCTGGACTGCGGCGTCATCACATGCTTCTTATGCATGAGGTGCGACAATGCTCAAACAAAGGGAAAACGATGAAATTCTTTTTCCCTTTGTATTCTTCCCTGTTTTGTTCTAGCTTCTTGTTGAAGTTAGGGATATTAGTTTGTGTTCGCACTTACGGATTTGTTCGATAAAAGCCTAGAAACCCAAACCAATAAAACCAACAACTTGTTTAGAGCCACACTTCTAATCTTTTTTTCATCATATATATTCATTTTTTACAATATATATATATATATATATATATATATATATATATATATATATATATATATATATATATATGATCTAGAGACATACAAAACCACTCATCCATTGACCTAGATTAGTCAAAAATCCTAATTCCTTAACCAAAATTAGAAAACCATTGGGAAAAACCATGTGTCGAAAAGACGCTAAAAATGAACGCAAGAAATGCAAAAAAAAACAAAAAAACCGGGAGTATTTCCCCTACCCCCCGTGTTCCCAACACATTGTGAACAATAGGTTTGGTCATGCAAATAATATAACACATACCCAACATTCTCCCACTTACTGTTTTCTTTGCATACAGGGGGTTACATGGTTACCTAGTCAATAATCCATGACATCAATGCCCATAAATCCTCTACACCAAGAGAACTTCTTCATGCTCATAGAATTTGTTAATGAATATGCTACATTCTTCAAAGTGTCCACCATCATCAACAAGAAATTATTTACTTCAACCATGTCTCTCACAAAGTGATACTGAACATCAATATGCTTTGTCTTTGAATGATAATCTGGGTTCTTCACCAAGAAGATTGCACTTTGACTTTCACAATTTATCCTTACAACTTGCAGTACCAACCCAATATGTAAACACAATATTTGTAACCATACTATTTCCTTGCTTGCATGAGTGGTTTCCATGTATTCAACTTCTGTAGTTGAAAGTACCACTACAAACTGTTTTTTTCTCATCCAGCTAATTTCTCCTCCAAACAGGTTAAACACATACTCACTTGTAGATATTCTGTGATCCATATATCTAGCCTAGTACACATCAACAAAGAAATGTATATCTAATACTACGTCCAATCTCGATCTTTTTTGGTAGCACAATCC
>ML863893.1:6991-22760 GCA_009831015.1 Picea engelmannii | reverse complement strand
TATTAAAGGCATTTAGATGTTCTGTCACATAATCTCCATCTTCCATCCTAAGATGATACAGCTTCTTTCGAAGAAACAACTTGTTTACCAGGGACTTTGATTGATACAAATTCCCTAACTTATCCCATAGTTCCTTGGCTATAGATTCTCCCGAGAAATTCAACAACACCGAATATGCCAGGCAGAGTCGAATGGTACTCCTTGCTTTTCTGTCCAACTTGTCCCAATCTTCCTTCGACATACTAGTAACTGGTGTACTAGTAGTTTGTGTACTGGTAGGTTGTGTACTAGTAGGTTGTGTACTAGTAGCCTGTGTGCTTGTAGATGGTGTACCGGTAGGTTGTGTACCAGGATCCACATCGATCCATTGTTCTTTGTCTACAAGAAGGTCCTCCATATTGAGCTTCCATAGCTCAAATTTTTTAGCATTGAACTTCTCTATCTCGATTCTAGATGAGCTCGCCATTCCTCTTACTTTACTCGAATCTCCACTGCAAAAGCTCCCACTGAACCCAGGTTTATTACTGACCCAAGATAAACTTGATCTATCAAGACCGAGCCAAACCCTCAGCAAAAAAGGCGTCCCTCTGAAGCCAAAAACGAGCTCTGATACCACATGTAAGTTTTAAACCTGCGAAGTAAAGCAATGCATATAGATTCTTAAGCAATACAAAAATTAATCAATGGCTCATACACAAAGATTTTTAGTTAACTTGTGACATAGCACGTGCATTCATGGGATATTAAAGAATACCCATAATTTCACTAGGTATTGATAAATACATCCAAAAATAATTTTGTTGAACCCCCCTCCCAATACATATTTCCAATAAAATAAACCCTTATTTTTACTAGATACCCCATTTTACACCCCCAATACCTATAAATAGTCTAATAATCACATCCCCCCCAATACCTACAATATATTGACTTTGTTTTTCACAATTTAAAAACCCCCTTTATGAATGAACGTGATAAGATATTGGTCAACAAGGTGAAGCCCCTATGGTCTTAAGCAAGATCCTCGAGCTTGGTAAGCTAGAATGGACAACTTTCTTCTTGATACCGACTTTTCTAGATGCCATTCTGACCCCATTGTCTATACCAAGAAAGTAGGAAGTCATCTCATAATCCTTGTTCTTTATGTTGATGACCTTATCCTCACTGGTAGTGACCCAAAACTTTTAAACCATGTGAAAACCATCCTTAAGAAGAAATTTGAAATGACTAACTTAGGTTATTTGCACTATTTCCTTGGCCTCCAAGTTTTGCAAACCAAGGACTGAATTTTTCTTTCCTAGTCTAAGTATGCTTGTGACCTTCTTCATCGCTTTCACATGGAAGATTTAAAACCAACCCCTTCTCCCTTCCAGTCTGGAGTCAAACTTGTCGCCACCTATACTTCTCCTGAAGTTGATGCCACTTTGTACCGTCAGTTAGTTAGTAGCCTCTTATACTTGACTCATACCAGTCCCAATCTTTGCTTTGGTGTTGGACTTGTTTCCTAGTATATTCAAACACCCCATGAAAGTCATTGGAAAGAAGCTAAAATGATACTTCAATATGCTCGGGGTACAGTTCAGTTCGGGATACATTACAACTCAAGGGGGACTCCTTTATTGGTTGGTTTCACTTATTCAGATTAGGTCAGTGACCTTGATGATCAAAATTCTACTGTAGGTTATGTTTTCAGTCTTGGTTCAGGACCCGTCACTTGGGCCTGTAAGAAACAACAGGCTATTGCTCTGTCTTCAGCAAAAGCAGATTACCGAGAAACAATTAATGCAAGTCAAGAAACCTTGTGGCTTCCATAGATCCTTTTAAAGTTTAGATTCCAACTACAACATTTTAGCACCCTCTGGTGCGATAATCAGAGTGTCATCAAACTCGCCAAAATTCTAATTCAAAATTAGCGCACCAAACACATCGAGCTATGCATGCACTTCATCAGAAAGTTCATTCATAATCGAGTTTTTGAAGTTCTCTTTTTCCCTACAAAAGATCAAATTGCAGACATTTTCACAAAGTATCTTACAGAAGCGAAGTTTTCCAAACTTCGATCTATGTTAGGAGTTCAGTAAGTTGTCATTAAGGGGGGTAGGCTCTAATGCCTCCTTCCTTCTCCTATTGTATCGCCTTTGTAAATCCTATCCCAAGTTATTCTTAAGGGGCGATGTTAGGATATTTAGATAGTTAGGAGTTAGTTAAGATCAACTTCATCTAATGTTTCATTAGGTAAAAGTGTGTTTCTTTAGTATGCATTTGTAGTTAGGTAATCCTGACAGTCACAATATGTTCCCAACATAGAGTGATTCAACGGTTCATATTCTCCTAAATCTTAAGGGCTACAATGATTCATGGCTTAGTACCTAATTGGTCCATGATCTCTATTTAAAGAGCATGGAGGGTCATTTATCAATGATTGATTGTGAGAAACTCTCTTGTAAATCTCTTTGTAATATTTTTCTTTTGCATTAATAAATTGTTCCTCTTTGTAATATTTTTCTTTTGCATTAATAAATTGTTCCAAGTGGCCATGTTGGATGTTTCCCCACATGGGTTTTACCATGTCAAACATCGGTGTGTTGATCTTTGATCTGGTTGTGTGAGTGGTTATTGAATGTGTTCATCCTATGTTGAAATACCTATGTTGTCGAACACTTTATAACCCAATTTAGAAGTATATTTTCCTCTCGCGGGGTTTTTAGACCAAACTAATTCATCCTTTGTATCTTTTATCCTAACATAATTAGCCATTAAAGCAGTGTTATAGTCATCTCATATTGGAACTTCATTGCATGTAAACCTCAATCTATCTAACTTAACCCAAGTAACATAGGAAGGAAAAAATTGAAAAACTTTAATAACAATTATTTTTTAAAATGTTTAAATAAATAATTTTATTTTGAATTCTAATAAAATAATACCACCACTTTAATCAACCAAAATAATAAATTATATATATTTGAAGCAAGCACGTATCCTTTGCAACAAAACGAATGAGCACTTGCTACAATCTCCATTGTTTAAGTAAGGTGGATTGTTTTCTTATATTAAGGGTTAAATGGATTGAGATATTTGTGAATATATCATTCTTTATAGAATATGCTCACATTCCATGTCAATATTGATTTGACATTCCTCCAGTATTGTTCTTTTCACTTTAGTTTTGTCATGAGAATCTAGTGATAAAAATGCATGGCCTCTTTTACCTTCCAAAAGTTTAGTTTGTTCTTCTTGGAAAATATATTCTTTGTGCCAAAACTGTAAGTTTTAAACCTGCGAAGTAAATCAATGCATATAGATTCTTAAGCAACACAGAAATTAATCAATGGCTCATACACAGAATACACAGAGATTTTTACCGGAAACCCTCAACCGGGAAAACCTTTCTTATTTTCATTATATCGAATTTCACCGTTCGCCATACAATATATACAATGTTTTTAGGTATTCCGTAGATACCAAAACCCTAATCCCTTAATCCGGGATTAATTTACAAATCAACTAAAAATAGCAAAAAACCGCCCAAAAAAAAATTTCGGGCCGTTGCCCCGAACCCCATCGGCCCCGGGCTACCGCCCTGTGCCGAATGCTGCGCATAACCAGGGGGGGGCATACCTACCCCCCCTCGAGACCCCCCTAGGAAAGTGCCCGGCGCACATGACAGAGCCCTAGGTAAAGGGATCGTCAGATGCAGTTGTCGTATCTGACGCACCCACCCACACACACATGCAAAGAATATAACACACACCCAACATTTTTTTCAGTGGATGTAGCCTTGACGATGCTTGCTAATCCGACTCACATAAGGAGTAGAGGGGGAATGCACAAAAACTAGGCATTGAGGGAGAGGTGTGGAAACATTCCTGTCACAACCTACTGGCACTCTCGTCATGGCCGAAACTATAGGTTAATGATTTCCTAGTTTGAGAGGTCCACGATGTCGTGAGGGTGGAATGAGACAGTCTCTCATGAATATTATAAAGGGCACAAAATAAGGCATAGTCCGTATTCCTTAGAAACCCTTAGTCTCTCACAAGGTCGACCGAGTGGAGTGTTAACTCTAAGGGTCGAACAAACTTCCAAAACCATTCAAAGGCGAGTGACACCCTTGGAGCACATAGGTGCGTCTTGAAGGGCACGTCGCGTAATTAAAAACTTGAGTCAATAAATCTAGGTGGCCTAGCAAACATTGAAATGGTTAGACCTTGTTGGATTAAAATAATTAATTAAACAATGAATCTATTAATTATAAAGTCCAATAAAAGTCTAAGCCTAATTCTAAGACTAAGCCTAATTCTAAGTTTAGTTAGGGGACTAAAGAAAATATTAAATAAATTAAAATAATTGAGATAAATCAATTTAAGGAAAAAGTGAGAAAAATCTAAAGATTGGATAAAATGCACATGTGTGCATGAAAATAATAAAAGGGATTTTTAAAATAGAAAGAAATAAAATATGAGAGAATAGGTGTACACACAGAATGGTATCTAGAGTCAAGCTACCACTAGTATAACTAGAAGAAGACTCCTAATCCAACTCTAACTAAGATCTAGTTAGGAGACACTCATTAAATGAGAATTTGGGGAACAAAGGGACAACTAAGAGAGAAAATATGAACACATTGGGGAATGTGAGGGAAATTGGATTTTTAAATAAAATAAAAATGGTAATTACTTGTGCAACTTGGGGAGAGAGTGACAAGTGTGAGGATGAATAATAATAATTAATTTAATCTAAAAAGTTCATTATTTGTGCATGAGGACATGTGTAAGTGATGGAATTTCTATAAAACAAATGGTGAAGAAGGAAAATGGATCACACTTATTCTTGGAAAGGTTATGTTTCCAAAATGGTTTTGACTGTGTTTTACTTGTGATATCTGGGATACCAAGCTTGTAGAAAGAGTGGAAGCTCTACCTTGCGAGGCAAGCCTTGGAGCTATTGATTGTTGGTTTCTTGTGTGTGGCTCCTTTGCGGCTCGGGGGGATAAGGGTGTAGAAGAGTACCCCTAGAATTGGCTAGGAAGTATCGATGAAGTCTTTGTGATTAGCAAGTGAGATCAAAGAAGGAGCGCAAGTCTTTGGCGGATATTCTCAAGTCTTCATCTCCATCTGTTCCGGTATTTGTATTTTTAATGAGAGTAATTTGTATTTAGAATATAGATGGTGTGCTGCCATTTTAATTTACAACTCATAATTTAGAAGAAGATCCGCAGACTCTCTACTGGAGTTGGATGCAAAAACTGCGTTATTAATCTATACTAAGATAGAGCTAAAAAATTAAACCCATTACAATGTGAGAATATTACATTCAGTCATAGAGACTAGTTGTCCCTCTAAAAATTCCTCTAATAAAAAATCTATTTATCTCTAGTTGCAATGCCTATTTGGAGAGAGAATCAACAAATATATTTAATTCTCTATAAACATGAGTGAACTTGATCATTTGATACTTTTTATAAATATCTTAACTATTGTGCAATTTGTAAGAGGTTCGAGATGAGAACCCGAATCCTACTATTCATCCAATTAATAGTCAGGGAAAAGTCACCAAAAACTTATAACTGAGTAAGGTTCCTTTCCATAGCACATTTTGAAAGGAAAAAGAGCTTTAAATTCACCTTGGTTATTGGTTCCTTGGCCAATATTGGCTTTACTAGTGAAGCAATGGGAGTCTGAGAGATATAGGGTGAAACCCAAATTACAGATGTGCTTAGGTCATTGACAAACACTATCAAAGAATCCCCATGCAACGTCCTTGTTAATACCAACTTCATTTATCGTGCACACTCCCTTCACCATAGGATGAGACTTGTAGGATGGGAGAAGGGAAAGAACCCATTGAGAAACTCTTATTAAGGAAATTGACTATCCTAAAAAAGACTGGTATTTCCTTCCATCCTTATACTCCAAGCTATCAGAAGAGGGAGGATTCTGAGCTCTTTTAATTCACTTCTAACAAACTATTCCTGAAAACACTCTTCTAGACTATATTTTCCCATAAGTTCCTTTTGGAAAGATATAGTTCATTCTCATTTTAGATCTTCCTTGTAATTGGACATTCTAGGAAAATATGGACATTATTTTCTTCATTTATCCTATAGAGAATACAAAACCCCATGACTACTTTTCTCCTTAGCTGGAATCTGTCCCAAGTTAGGACCCTTTTTTTAAGAACTAGCCAAAGAAATAGTACACTCCTAGGAGACACTTTAATTTTATAGACCTTATGGGACCACCGACTATTCTCTTCTAACCTAGGTGAATGAAGTGTGAGGTACACTAAATTGGCCTAATAGTGACCTCTAGAATTAATATAAGACCACACGACTTCATCCTCGATACCTATGATATGTACACGAGATTTTATAAGTTATAAGATATAGAGTTACCAGTTTTGGTTCCAAATGTAACGATCCCCCCGACCAACCTGAGGCTAGGGTATGCCACTCCAGAGAAACCACTGATGCTCTGACACCAGTCGATAACATTCCCAGCCATCAGGCTGGGCCATGCTACTCTAGGGAATACTTTCGTTCCCATACCGCGGAACATACAGTAGCATACCCAATAGTCAACTAAGCAATGCCACCTAAATTTACTCTTTAGACTGCATGCAACTAAAACATATTCATGCAACACGCTCGCAGAATCTTTACATCTAGACATAAACAAACAATTACTTTCTATAACATACGAATTTTATATTAAAATAACAGTAATTACCGACATGCATCATTTACAGGAAATTACCCATAAGCACACAAGCAATCATAGTCACATATATGATAAAATTGTAACATAGGCATGTAAATACAAAACAACATATCCATATATCATACAATTGGTACTTATCTTAGAAATACTGTCACCAACTGCTTACAGACCATCCACGAACCTCCCAACCATAGACTACACTGTTCATCACTCTCAACAGTGAATCACCGCCGAGCTGGGACTGAACTCCACCCAGGGTAAAGGGATTCCTATCCAAACTAAGGCTCATGGACAACATGAAAGACTCCGTATCAAGTTCTCACTCAACTAACAACCTACAACCTCTCATTCCCCACATGCCTGTCTCACCCAAGGAAGTGTTCCCCTTCTCTTCTCAACAGTCCCTTGGCTGCCCCACTTCCCTTCTAGGGCTTCAATAACTGGCCAGACCGAAAGTCTCAGAGCGCCGTAGCTATAGTTTAGCACCTACAGAAATCAATCCCCAACAATTCTCTCGCTCAGAGAACTACTCATGAGCTTGACAACCCACTTCTTCAATCCCGCTCCAAGCTAACCAGGTACACCAACCAAAAAGGATGGGGAAATAGGCTTCGGAAAAGTGAAATGGCTGTCTCAAGGATAACAAAATGTATGAGTGAAATGGTCATGGAGTCATTGACTGGATAACTGAGTGTGTTTTTGGAATCACGGTGAACTCCTTGTCAAAAATTATGGTCAACCTGATGGTCCCCCCTTTCATCCATTCATAATGTATCTCTGAGAAAAACCCCCCCTGAGCTAAGTTTCCCAACGATATGAATGCATATCCCCAACTTGAAACTTGTCATATCGAAAGTTACTTTTGTCCACTTGTCCCCAAATTTAGAACTTAGGATAAACTATTTATCCATACTTTATGTTTTAGGAAATATTAATATAATATTCCCTTGACTTTTGGCCCTCCCTTTCCATAACTGGTGAAGTTCAGTCCCCCATCTCTTTTATCGTGGTCGGTTTGCGCACAGTGATGTATTTTATATTAATCATGAGTCATGTACAAAGTAGGCACTCTAGCCTTTAACATATAGGTGTGTTGGCCTAATTCCAAGACATAAGCATTCCGGCTTATAATACTGGCTCACCAGCCTATAATGCATATTATATACACAAATGTTCGCTGACCTTAATATTGCACACACTTAGTTACTGCGTGCTGTATCCTCTGTCTTTAAGGTTGCGCACACCTTAGTTAATGCGCGCGGTATTCAAAAATGTGCACATTACATCCCTTTACTACGTAGTATATGTGCACACCATGCCATGAAAGGTGTATTACAAAAATGATGTCTAAACAACTCACTAGCTCAAATATACTTGGATTATATTTACATTTGGGTTCAGTCAAGGGATATTAAAATCCCCTCCTCTTATTTATGCACTGTCCTCAGTGCATCATGTACCCATATACAACAAAATTCTCAAAATTCTTCAAAAAGATGCGGGTATTCTGCCCGCATTGCATCCTCATGCTCCCAAGTAGCGTCTTCAGGTCCGTACCAGGTCCATTGGACCTTTACAAGCCCTATGGCTCGATTCCGGAGTTGTTTGATTTTTTGATCCAGGATGCACACCAGATGCACTTGGAAAGCGCCTTCTGGCTCCACCTGAATAACATTCTAGTCAATAACATGATTAGCATCAGGTATATGTTTCTTTAGCAATGATACATGGAAGACATTATGAACATACATAGACGCAGGCAATGCAATCATATAAGCAATTGGACCAATCCTCTCTAGGATTTCAAATGGTCCACAAAATCTAGCTGCCAACTTCGCACAACTCCCTAGCTTCAGGGATCTCCTGTTAGCTTTTAATTTCAGGAAAACATGATCACCCACTTTGAATTCTCCATGGATTCTATTTTTATCAGCATAACTTTTCTATCTGTCTTGGGCAACTTTCAAATTCTGCTTAATTTTTAACATTTGGTCCTCCATCTCTTTGAGCAATTCTAGCTCGACTACTGTTCTATCATTTGGATTATCCCAGCTTACTGGAGTATTGCACCTTCTGTCGTAAAGTGATTCAAATGGGTTCATTTTCAATGATGTCTGATACCCATTGTTATAAGCGAATTCTACTAAATGTAGGTAGTCTTCCCATTTTGATGGTTTATCCATCACATACATTCTCAACATATCTTCTATCACTCTATTCACCCTCTCTGTCTGTCCATCAATCTCAGGATGGTAAGCTATACTAAAGTTCAGATTCATTTCGAATCATTTACAAAAAATCGAGGTGAATTTCGGGTCTCTGTCAGACACAATCATTTTAGGAATTCCGTGCAATCGTGCCACTTCCTTCATGAAAATATCAGCAACATCTGCTGCTCTGTGACTAGTTTTTAGTGGAATAAAATGGGCATCTTTTGTAAGCTTGTCCACCACTACCATAATCAAATCATGTAGCTTGCCTGTTCTGGGCAATCCCTCAATAAAATCCATTGTCATCACTTCCCACTTCCATTTAGGAATGGGCAAAGGTTGCAACAATCCTATTGGGTGCCTATGCTCTGTTTTAACTTTCTGGCATTCCATACACCTAGTGATGTATTATGCAATTTATCTCTTCATACCCAGCCAAAAGTATTGGATCTTGACCACTGCTACAGTTTTTTGATATCCGGGGTGCCCTGCATAAGGAGCATTATGATCTCATGCAAAATTATACGTTTCAAGTCTTGGACATTTGGTACAAAAATTCTATTCTTGTGCAGCAATATTCCATCTACTCCCAACTTATAAATATCCATCTTCCAAAGTATATTACCCTGTTGTAGCATTGCTACCAATTCTCTGTATTGCAGATCTGTATTTGAAGTCTCCATATTTTTTCTTTTAACATCAGTTTGATACATGATGATGGTTGTAGCACGTAGTTCATGCACCCTCCTACTAAGTGCATCAACCACTTATTTTCTTTCCCTTTGATATGCTTTATATCAAAGTTATATTCACTTAGAAATTCTAACCATCTACTTTGCTTAGCATTTAGATTTGGATGATCAAATAAATATTTCAAACCATTTTGGTCTGTTCTTAGCTCAAACCTCTTTCCCATGAGGTAGTGTCTCCATTTCCTCAGGGCATGTACTATGGCTGCCAACTCCAAATCATGAGTGGCATAGTTTCTTTCATGCTCTTTCAACTTCCTTGATTCATAACATATCACGAATCCATTTTGAATGAGGACTCCACCCAGTCCTTCATTACATGCATCTGTGCATACAATGAAATCTTCATTTGGGTATGCAATCCTCAGTATTGGAGAACTTGTCAATAATTGTTTCAAATGTTGGAAACTCCTTTCACAATCCGACATACACTGAAACTTCATACCCTTTCTTTGCAAGGAAGTGATTGGGTGTGCTCTCTTCGAGAATCCTCTAATGAATCTCCTGTAGTAACCTGCAAGGCCCATGAAATATCTGACCTCTGTCACATTCTTTGGTGCTGACCATTCTCTAATGGCTTCTACCTTCTCAGGGTCCACTGCTATCCCATCTTTTGAGATGATATGCCCCAAATAATGAATTTGTTTCTGATAAAATGAGAACTTGCTCAATTTGGCATACAAATGATGTTCCCTTAATAATTGCAACTCCATCCTCAAATGATGTTCATGCTCTTCCTCTGACTTGGAATATATAAGAATTTCATCCAAAAAGACAATGGCAAACTTGTCCAAATACTCTCGGAAAACACCATTCATTAAGCACATGAAAACAACTGGTGCATTTGACAATCCAAATGGTACCATTGTGAACTCATAATGACCATACCTTGTCCTGAAGGTGGTCTTGCTAATATATTCTTCTTTAATTCTTACCTGATGGTATCCTAATCTGAGATCTATCTTTGAAAATATCCTTGCATCCTTCAATTGATCAAAGAGGTCATCAATCCTTGGTAGAGGATATTTGTTCTTAACAGTCACTTTATTCAATTGTCTGAAGTCAATGCACAATCTTAATGTTCCATATTTATTTTTCACAAACAAAACTGGGGCACCCCAAGGTGATACACTTAGGTGTATATACCCCTTCTTCAGAAGTTCTTCAAGCTGCATTTGCAACTCCTTCAATTCTGGTATACTCATTCTGTAAGGAGTCTTTGATACTGGTGCTGCTCTAGGCATCAAATCTATTGAGAAATCAATGTCTCTCCTTGGGGGTAGTCCTCATACTTCCTTGAATACATCTTCAAAATCTTTCAGGACTGCATAATTCTCCAAATTTGTCACCTTGTCTTCAGGTGTCTCCTCCATATGAGTTGCAAATATTTGACATCCTCTTCTATAACATTTCTTCAGCTGCAATGCTGAAATTTCTCTAATGGTTATTGCCCTAGGAATACCCTGCACTTTCCTTTGGTTCCCTTCTTCATCCAAGCAAGTGAATGCTTTATTATGACAATCCAATAGACCATGATGTGGGTCCAACCAATCCATCCCAATTAAACAGTCATAGGAACCTAAGGGTAAGATGTTCAAATCTGCCTTGGTATTTAGTCCGTTCATGACTATGAGGCAGGACTTAACCATCTCATTAACTTTTCTTCTGGCTCCTGTAGCCAGTTGCACCAACTAGGATTTCCCATGCTTTCTTCTTGGCAATTGCAAACTTTCCACCAACTTAGGGTCTATATAAATATGGCTAGCTCTTGAATCAATTAAAATAGCAAGGCTTTGGTTGTTGATCATACCTTCCACTTCAATCATGTGGGACTGATACTCTTCTTGCTTGTTGTCCAGGGCTGCATAAATCCTTGGCACATTTCTTCCCATGTCCTCTACTATCTCAACTCATTGTACATTGTGAACAACCCTACCTTTTTCACCTCTGTGAGGACAATCTCTGAACCTATGGTCTCCTTTACAACCCCAATATTGCATAGGTGACTATCTTGGCCCTTGACTCCCTGTGTCAATCACTCTGGTTTCCTTATGCGTTTGTTTCCATTGTGGATTATTTCTGAAGAATGGTGGCTTAGCTCCCTTCTTCCTCTGATTGATCTTGAATTTCTTATTGTCTTCCCAAGCCTTTTGGAAAGTTGGTCTTCCTTTCAGCTGCTCATATAAGCATTTAGCTCTCCTTATGGTCTCTTCTAATGTCTTGGGATCATCATACTATATTTTGTCACTGATGAACGATGGCAATCCACTTAAGTACCGTTGAATCTTGACTATCTCATCCTTAATGAAAGAGACATACTTCAACAGTTCCAGAAACCTTCTCTCATATTTATCTATGGTTGTACTTCCAAGATTGAGTTCAAATAACTCTTTCATTTTCTTGTCATAGTATCTCTTGGTCAAGTACTTCTTCTCAAAATACTTCTTGAATTCTCTCCAAGTAACACTTTTCTCTATAATGTGTTGTACTTGCACAAGTTGATCCCACCACATGGAGGCCTTTCCTTTGAGTTGATAGATAACGATTCTACCTTCAGCATGAGAAGAATAATTATGTAATTGAAAATACTTCCTCATGCCTAGCAACCATGTTTCATCATCTTCATCCTTCTTGTGCTCACCATCAAATGTAGGAGGTTTGATTTTGTTAATTTCTCCTCGCAGCTCATTCACCCTAGATCTCTTATACCTTCTGACATGGGATAGACTTGAATTGTTGCCTTCTCTCTTATGGGAATGCCTATGGGGATGATGATGATGTCTACTAGCACTTTTTACCTCTCCCTTCTCCTCTGAATATTTGTGACTCTCAGATCTACTTGAGTCACTCTCCTTAACCAATTTCTTCTCTATTCTATTCAAACCTTCCAATAGCTTCATGTTGAAGTCATCCCGCTACTCAACTTTATGGCTTTGGACATCCTTTTGCAAATTCTTAATGGTCTCAACCATATTGATATCTTCATTCCTTTCTTCTCCATGTCCGTTGGAGTTTGTTCCTTCCATGCCCAAATGGACATCCATCCCTCTGCTCTTCTCTGGATGACTATAATTCCCCTCTGCCTCTTCCATTCTTACAGAATCTGCACTAGTCTAACCTGACTGAGTTGTTGTTAATTCTGCAAAATGTGCAGCCATCGAAACTAATTAGACTAACAAATCAACAATTCATGAGAATATGCACCGTTTCGATTCAACATACACATCAACATTATCACTCCCCGTTTCCTGGTGTTATTACCACAACAATTCTAGATAAGACCCAAGTCTCGAGAATGATGATGTGCAGTGCCTTTTGAGATACACTTGCGGAAGAAGGTGGTTTTGTCGAAACCACTTTCATCAAGACATGGTATTACGTGTCTCAACATGTCAATTCCACCACTTGTGGAGCATGCGACAACTAGTCAGATCACGTTTGGTACTTTGCAACCATGTGATGTCAGTTGAATGCCACCATGTAATGAATTCAAAATATAATCATTCAAAATGGATTGGCTGAGCATGGCAACCCAACGCTCTTTGCACGTAATCTGTTTGCACTTCATAAATGGAGTTCTATAATTACCACTCCCCAAGTATGAAGATATCTGCGTATCCATAACCGTAGTAATATTCAAGATGCTTGACTTCTTGCTCTCTGTAAAGACACATTTTGGTATCCCCAACTTGAGATACATGGACAAAGATAAGTCGAGTGAGACTGGTTATTTGAGCAACATGCTAAGCTTTCCTGCAAATAAGGAGGAAAGGGTCGTTGCACACTTTCTAGCAACTAAGTTCCACACATAGCCGGTTATAGACTCACGATTGGAAGTCAGGCTAAATCCCACTATAAAGGATTTAGTCATCAACAGGCCAGCCGCTAAGAAGAAAAGGAGTAAGCGACATAAGAAGGAAGAATCTATGGTTGAAGCAGCTGAAAATGTTGGAGACAATCAACTAGTTTGGTTAGACTCTTCTTTAAAGGTGAAGATCACTAAGCTGAACTAAGTCTTCAACTAAGATAAGCATGTCTCAACGAATTTTGAACAACCGGTAGCGAAGGTAAAGAGTACAAGAGATGATAGGCCTGTTCTTCAACGACCCTTTTTACAACAGGCTAACTGCTGTCATCACCCTTTTGTAATTTTGTGATTAATATGATTATATAAATACATAAATAGATTTTAGACTGTTTTATTACAATTTCTATCTGGTGATGTTATGACTCATGTTTTATTTTATAATAAGTTTTTCGTGTAATCTTATATTTTATTTTCATCTGTCTAAATTGGAAGAAATTAAAATTCAGGATTCTTTTTAATTAATGCTTCAATGTGGTTATGTGTTTATTTTTCTTTTATTATTATGCAATTTAAACTCAGACTCCTCGCCTTCCAAGCGACTTCACGTGCATTAACTTGACCTGTTAATTTATATTATCATGCATAGCAATACTACAAGGTAAATGCTTCTCCGCACACCTAAATCTACTGTGCATTTCTTCTTCCTCGTACCGACTACTTACGCACACTACTCTGGCGTTGTGCGCCAATATCCACTGCGCATAGTTTCGATACTGCGCACTGATATTCCACATGCATTTTTGTCCTATGCATGCACCATGTCAAGTTTAACATATTCCTTCACGCTCAAATATCTGCACACACTACTGAATACACCATCGCGAAACAACTTATACTCATACTTATGCGCGTACCAACAAAGCTCCTCTGCATTAAGCAATACTTGTGCACCCCATGTGCAACTTACTATGTGTGTGCTTATCGTGCAAGGCTAATTTTAGTGCGTGCATCTACACATAATAATCTTCCACGCGACACCACAATTTACTGCACAAATTGGCACGCCACGCTTTCCCGCGTGGTGCCAAATTTACCACATGCGCTAGTATGTCAACTGTTGGTTGTGGAGCCTGATTATATTCCTGATTTAGAGGTCTTTTACTTTCAGCCATGTTTATACCCCATGAATTATTTACACCCCAGAAGTATGTACACTCTTCCACGTGGGGGAGTGCAGAGGGGGGGTAACCCCTCTGCAGGGTCCGGGGGGGCTATCCCCCTGGTTGGGGGGTCTGGGGGCAAGCGGGCCCCCAGCGGGGGTTCGAGGGAAAAGCCCCCGAAGCAAAAATTGCCTTGTAAAAGTATATTGTAATTTCATTGTAAATCTGGACCGTTCATTATAAGGTCACAGATCTAACGATAGAGATTATGTTAGGGTTTTTTTGCCATAGAAAGCAACCCTCTTTTATGAGGGAAATGTATTGCGGCTATGTAGGTTGGCAAGTATTGTCTTCTGAGAGAGGAGACTATGAGAGAAAAAAGAGGAAGTTACATCGGGTTTTGCTGTAGGTTGTATCCCTTCATTTTGCTGGATAATAATAAAGAAAGGACCTGGAAATTTCTCTGGTGGACGTAGCTCACACTGGGTGAACCACGAAAATCTGTGTCTCTCTTGTATTGTGTATCTTCTGTGTTTTATTTCCACATTTGTTTTATTTTATTGCTCTGCAGTCCTATTTTTATAACAACTGGTATCAGAGCGTAAGGTAACTCGTAGGAAAAGAGGGTTCCTGGTTCAAGTGGGAGCAATGTCGGAAGATGGAAAGTTTAGGGTCAAGAAATTTAACAGCCAAAACTACCAGTTATGGAAGATGCAAATGGAAGCTTATTTATATCAGAAGGATCTATTCCTACCATTGAGTGGAGTAGCAAAGAAGCTGGCGGCCATGAAGGACGAAGAATGGGAGATTCTTGACAGAAAGGCTCTAGGAACGATACAGCTGAGCCTGACAGCGTTGGTGGATTTCAATATCTCGAAAGAAAAGACAATGAAGGGTTTGATGGACACATTGGCCAAATTGTATGAAAAACCCTCGGCATCCAATAAGGTATTTCTAATGCAGAGATTATTTAATACGAAGATGTCGGAAGGTGGGTCTGTTGCAGATCATTTAAATGAATTTAATACGGTTACTAATCAACTAAGTTCTGTAAAAGTGGACTTTGATGATGAGGTTAGGGCTCTTCTAATCTTGTGCTCATTGCTAGAAAGATGGAATG
>WSFP011422514.1:0-22760 GCA_009831015.1 Picea engelmannii | reverse complement strand
CAGGAGAGGAGGATGCAGACTAGACACAATGGTTCGATGGTTATTACCAGAGTGGTGCCGCAACAGCATGGTGGTCATTTCCGGAGATCAGTTTGGGACCCTGGTATCATGTTCAGTTTCAGTCGGGTTCAGTTTGTGGAGTACCAAGTTGTGATGGCATTGTTTGAGGACAAGCAATATTTGGGAAGGGAGGACCATCCTGTCCCCATTTTTGGATTCCCTTATTATGCAACTAGAGTTACTTCAGGAGGCTTGAGTCAACCAGGTCAAAGGGGTGAGACTCGTTCATCAGTGAGCCCAAAAGGTTTGGAGGATTTTATGGGGCCCAGCTTAGTTTATTTACCAGTATTCATCATCAAGATCAATTCCACACAGCTTGTTCTTGGTTTCGTTGCATTCTGAAGATTCCCATAAAACAAGGTTATTATTGGGCATATTTTAATGATTACACTAAAGGTACTATTTGGGGCTTGTTTCTTGGAGAAATACCTTAGTGTAATAGCTCGTTGGAACCGGAGCGAAAATATCTACGGGATCGGATGATGAAAAGTGACTTTCAGTGGTTGGAGAAGTCATAAAGGAGAATTAATCACTTTCTGGGGTTAAAAAGGTGAATTAATTATTAATACAAGGAATAACCTTAGAAAGTCACTTAAATAATTAAAGTGAATGAAAGAAAAGCAAAAAGCGGGCCTATAAAAGGGGATGAGAGCTCATTCTCTCGGGATGTTGATTGATTATTTTGTATTTGGCCTCTTGGCTTGGAGAGCTCTTGGAGCTTAGGATTTTGAGGGTTATGGTGACAAACCATAGGTTCATTTTCGGTGGTGAGAGATCCACCCTAGCTGGCCAAGCTTGGTTTCGGTGGTGAGATATCCACCCTAGCCACTCTATCTTCAGACTTGGTATTCACTTGGAGATCATAGTTTCTTCAGCAATTGGCATCTTGAGAAGGAGATTTCCATATTTTCAGAGAGCCATTCTACAGGGGCAATTTATTCATTGAGTTGGGCGTATCATACCTTGGAGGAGTGAACCATATCTTGTGGAGGAGCTGCATAGTCTTCTTGCTACGATTTTATTGGTAGCTGGGTGTGTATTGTTGAGGTGGGCCGAGTTTACCTTCAGCCAAGGCGTTTATCTTCAGCAGGGTGCGTCTCTTCATTTGGTGCCACAAGTTGTTGGTGGAGGGCTCATCTTTTGGACAGCCATTGCTTGTGGGCAGCTCTGGGGGGGATTCAGAAGGTTTATTGCTGCATATTTGTTGTCTCGGGAGCCATTTCCAGCCATTGAATCAGTTGCTAACTATTGTATTTCAGATCTGGAAAATTCTGTTGTATGGTGACTTTATATTAATATAAATAAAGCAAGATCTGAGGTACTTCTTAAATTCTGGTGTATTTTCCTTGGGCATTCATTCTATGTAATTTCGTTGCATTTTCTATGGTGTTTTCATTGGCCCAAATACATAAATAAATCAGCAACACACTTTAAACGGAAGCTACAGCAAACACTAGCAAAGTGTTTGACAAAATGCATGAACTAGCCAGCTGCAATTTCCCTTACAACCAACAATAAAATATAACAGCCACATATATGGGAACTTGGAAAGGTTGTTTATGAGGTGTATGATGATAAACAACAACTAAGAAAACCTCTATAAGTTGGGGCAGCAAGTAGAGAAGGGTTGGCAAGGGTCTTTTGAGCTTTCCATCAAAGTGTTTGACAAAAGTTCCCAACCACAAAAATCAGATTTTTAGATCAGATTTGATTGGGGATATTACAGAAAAGAGAATAATAACGGAGCAATTTTATACAGCCATGCAGATATAGAGATTTTAATCTCATGTGGAGCAACATCCAGAAACAGAAATTCTGCATACTGACACTGAAGTTAAGTTCATGGAGAAAAACACAAGCAAACAGAAATTTTCACTAATCTCTCCATGTAGAAGTACAAAAAACTCTGATAGTGGTGAACAGGAGAATGTTGTCCCAACTGAAGAAGAACAATCGAAGGTAACTGATGATACTGTTCCAGTTTGAGAAGATATTGGCTCTCCCAATGTCAGTGAAGCTGATGAGGGTGCAACAGAACAGTTAAGAACATCAAAAGAAACTCCACTATAGCTTTCTTGTAATCGAGGATGATCATGATATCCACGAATTAGAACTTAGAAGACCCCGATGAATTAATACCAACAGCTAATAAATAGTTTGAAGCATTGCAAGAACAATTACAGACTATGAATATCGAGGTAGAAAAAACCAGACAATAATGTGCAAACAAGGATTCCAGCATAGCTGACTTATGTTAGATTCTATAGCTCGGGCAGATACTTCCACACTAGGGGTGTCTAGTAGTGTGGAAGAGGCCCAACTTATATCTAGTCAACACTTTAGTTGGTGGGGACCACTCAATCCAACTTGAGATTAAATCACATCTATTGGATGTGACTTAAGTTGCCTCAATGAGTGATTAAGTCCCCACCATTAGATCAAGATCTTGACAAGGAGATCCAAGGGTCAAGATTGCATGAGAGTTAGTCTAGGGTTATATTATACCTACAAGAGCCTCATTCCAACTATCTCAAGGGAGTGCAGCCAACTAAGAGAGAGAGAGAGAGAGGCGTCTCTAAGGAGATTCAATACCAGGGTTAAGTGATACGGTAGAGGAAGGTCGAGCTGGACCAAGAGACAAAGTAAAGAAGGCCGAGTAGGGTCAGCCACTAGACCAAGTTGGGTCTAGCACAATCAGAAGAGGAGACTAAGCAAGAGAAAGGTGGCCGAGCTAGGACAACCTGCAAGCAAACTCAGCACAGTAAGAGGGATTTTGTACGCGTGGTGCGGATCCCGTACGGATCACCAGCCAACTAAGGAATGCATACCAGGTCTGAAGATTGAAAAGAAGTCTGGTTTATCAGTGTTTTTGTTGAAGACTGAGGTAGAACCAGTGATTTTGTAACCTCATTTTTGTTGTACTACAGCCCTGAGTGAAACCTGTGAGTGTACAGACTTGTCCAGGTGGTACAGTACCTGCATATCAGTTCTGGGCAAAATATATTTTTGTATGCATAGACCTGTGATAAATATTTGTGTGTTAAGCAGTGTCATTTCCAGAATTTATTCTTCATGTTTATTTTGTGTGGCTCTCCAAATATTTTGTGATAATCTGTTGTTGTATCAGATCTGATAAGTAAAGTTTATGGCTATTATCTTATATATGGTATCAGAGCTAGATTTCTGACAGCCCCAAAAGAGGTGTAGAAGATTAAAAGGGGAGGTCGTACCCTCTAAGCTGAAGCGGGAGAAGAGGATCGAGCAGGGTCAATCTACTCAGAGAAAGAGGGAGCAAGTTAGAGTTCGTTCAAGTCCACCCATTGAAAGTACTGAGAAAATTTTTTCAGAAGAGGCTGAAACTAAGTAGCAAGATGGCTACAAACCTCAGATATGAGGACAGACTTGATAGTGCCTCCAACTACGTACAATGGAAGTACAGAGTGAAGAATTCCATTCAAGAGAGCAAAGTATGGGGCATTGTTGAGAATAAAGCCACAATCCCCACTGATGCTAAGGACAAAGAACTATATTATGCTCTAGAAACCAGAGCTCAGAGGATCCTCCTAGATCCAATGAAGGATCATCTGGTGCCAAACATTGGTGAGAAGCAAACAGATCATGAAATGTGGTCACATCTGACGGGGTTGTTTGAAGCCAAGCATGAAAGCAAAATCATGGCTCTCAAAGAAAGACTTCAGCACACAAAGATGTCAAAAGGGTAAGGGGTTACAGTCTACCTCACCAAAGTGAAACAGCTACTAGATGAACTACTTGCAGTAGGGGTAAAATTGTCCCCAGCCGAGATAGTTCGTTCAGCCTTAAGGGGCTTCCCAAAGAAGTGGGATTCCTTCATTGCAGGGGTAGTAGCAAGAGAAAAACTACCAGATTGGGAAAGGTTATAGAACGACTGCAGCCAAGAAGAGATTTGGAGAGGCAGAAATATAAATGAGGAAGAATCTCGCTCTCACCTCCAAGAGATGAGGCAGAGGCAGAAGAGGAACAACCTTTAGAGGAGGATCCACAAACGAGAGACCTGAGAAAGACTTCTCACATGTCCAATGCTATGTGTGTGGAGAATTTGGACATTTTGCCATCCAGTGCTCACAAGCCAAGAAGGGCTATGGTACAAAAGGGAAAAGGAAGGAGGTAGTGACCTCAGCAAAAATCGAGGACAAAGATGAGGAAGAAGAGCAACAGTTGGCTGCCACAGCTCGTTAGTTCTCTAGAATGTTCCAAGATGAATACACTCTACTATTGGATGCAGAGGACAGGACTAGGACAGGTTGGTACATAGATAGTGGTGCCACAATTCATACGACAGGTGAAAGACTTGCACTTCACGAGTTCGCAGCCCAAGATTTAGGCCTTGTAAAGTGTGGTGTGTGTTATAGCACAAATTGTAGGTTGGGCAAAGTCCAACCCAACCACAAAAGCAAGTGCTACAAATTGGGAATCCTACTCCCAATGTCACCTTGATGCAAATCCCGCACTTCAAGGGTGACTAGGTCACTCTAGGGAGGCGATCTCGATGACCCTAGAGGGAATGAGATGTAGATGAATGGATATGGAAGTGAAACCCCTAGAAGTCAAGTCTAAGTGGAGTGAGATGTGGAAAAAGATGTCTTGTAAGTCAAGTGATCGTTGCCCCAAAGGTATAGTACTTCTCCAGATGATTGTACTTGCCCGAGGCACAAGAAAATCCAACTTGCAATGATATATGTTAGTATGGATCAGCAAGTTAAGCTTGTTGTCCCTAATTTGCAGCAGCAGATGACAGTTTATATCAGCAAGTAAGACATTCAAATCAGCATGTAGAGCATAAGATAAATGAACAATTTTATCAATGAATATGGCAAACAATTATGACTGAAAAATGGCACTTTGAGGCTGAATAAAGAAAGCTGTTACAACATGTGTTTTCTGCAGAAAATTGCAGCCTTATGACTGTAGCATTCAATGGCATGCAGCAGCAAAATCAACCATGGAAAACTGCCAAGAACTAGCCCAAAAAGTGCGCCCTAGTTAGTAGAGTTAGTGTGCAAAATTTAGGAGCTAGTCTAGGGTTAGTTTAGGAGTTAGGGTTAGTTATCTATCTAGGTTAGATCAGCCCTAATGGCTGTAGGTTAATGTTTGTAACAGCAATCAAAGTAATTGGAAAGAGGGGACGCCCTAGTAGGGGAAGAGTCCTCTCAATGTGGCAAACCAACTCCAAGCAAGAGATCTTTCAAAAGACAAAATTTCACGTTTCCCAAGGCAATGATTTTATATCTCCAATGCAAAAAATAAATGACTAGTGCATGTTATCCCCTATCCTAGGGATAAATAAGGAGATTATGTCTCAAGGCCCACAGGTCCTAGACATGGAGTACCAAGAGCCATATGACTTGAGCTTGGCCCTGGAGGGCCCATCTTTTCTTCAGTGCATCCTATCTATCAGCAGCAGCAGAATCCATCCCATCAGCCTAATTCTGAAGTAGCAGTGGGTCTTGCTCCATGAGGTAATGAGTCCAGGTATCATGGTATGTGTCACTCTGATTTTTGAAGCATTTGAATATGTGCACTGAATTCTCTTTTGTTTCATGGCATTTGCTTGGAAATTATGCTCTTTAACTTGTCCATACCTAGGGGGGATGACAGAGTGCCCTAGTAAGTTGTTTCCCTTAGAGATGAGTTGCCACTGGGTGGGTCTATGAAAGGTCATCGTCCATTCCTTCCATACTTACTACTTTTCATCATTGTCCCTCTCATCTTTCCCCTACCTTGGTTCGGGCATTGGGTTTTCCAAGCTAGTAAGGGTTGTACCTTGCCTTGTGGGAAGAAGGAGCATAAGCCCCAGAGGGTAAAAGTAGCTGGCAAAAGTTAAAAGCCAAAATGAAAACTTGAGATGCTTCGCCCAGGGATTCCCAAGAAAGCAATAAATGGCTTCTCAGCAAGAAAAGGGGACCCGTAAAATAAAATAAAACTCAAGATCTAGTTGGTGGATAGGAGGTCTCATCATGAGTCGGCCTATTAGGTCCATGGGCATGTAGCAGTATGACACTACCATCCATCTGGTCACCAAACCAGGTTAGTGGCTCTTGGTGGCATAGCCAAGAGAAAGGGGGTCTCGTCATGAGCCAACCTTCTCATTTCCATGAAGTGCTTGTGGGTAACGTTGTCACCACTGGTCACCACACCAGGACAGTGTCCTCCAGCTATTCTCTTGAAAAGAAAAAGCAATAAGACAAAGAATAAAATGCATTGAATGGGCTAGGAAACAATGGCATCCATGACAAGGTGCAGCTCGCCATCTACAGAGGCACCCACAAGTAAGACCTACATTTCCTTGTTACACCTACATGTGCACCCCTTGCCCAAACATTCCCTACACCATCTCATATGCCTACATGACCTAGATTGGTCTTCACCTGGGAAACACCCCAAACTTGAGAAGGATTAGCCCAATAGGACATCTTGAGACCCTCTCCAAACCTGGGTTGTTAAACTGCATAACGTCTTTGAGCATTTGTCTGGGTAAAGGGGGGTTTGATGCACATGTTTGGGTAATTTGATTATTAGACGTGATTGACATTTCTATGATCCCTGTGACTTATGAGCCCATGGAGGGCGTACTTGTTGTTGCTGCAGGACCATGCCCGATGGACAGGTACATATGGGGAGATGATTAGCTCGGACCTCCATGGGGCTAAAAGCCCACCAGATGGATGTTATGACCCCAGCCAGGGGCAGAGGGACACCAAAGGCTTGCACCGGAGAAAAGGAAGGACGTTCCACCAGAGACACTTTGGTAGGCCTGGACCTAGGGGGATCTTGCTCTCCCCCCTGGACGTTGGCCTTGGAAGGCCCATGACGTCACCCTTGTGAACCTAGACGTCACCCAACGTCAGATGGACATGATGGAGGCAGTTGTGTGCCAAGTGGCACGTGTGGCATCATCCGGAGGCCTTGGAAGGCCTAACGTTTTGCTCATGGAGCCTGACGTCCCACTTATGAGGCTCAACGTCACCCTAGGAGGGCATGACGTCACCTTACTGCACATTTTAGGGTTTAATTCTTTAAATTTATGTAAAAACTGGATTTTTGATGTAATTTGGCCATGTCGGCCTTTTCTGACCTAAATCGTAATTAAAGGTCATGATCATTGTATAAATAAGAGACAAATCTCTTATATTTTTCATCATTTTTCACTCACACAAGTGTGAGGTCTGAAATTCGGCCCTCTTTAAGGGTATTTGGCTGAAATTAAGTGGTGCGCAACTTCCTGGAGAGGCTATTCTTAGTGTATTTTGGCATTTTTCATGGTGGAAAGTCTTCAACTAGGGTTTGTTGCTAGATTATTCTTGATGAAGTAAGTAAATCTGCAATTCTACATTTTATTTTGAATGGTTATGGTAAATTTACTTGTTCATTTCTAAGATTATGAAATTGCTAGTTTGAAACCCTAGGGGAGAAGCATATGTTACTATCATTTTCCTTACAATTTTCCATCTAATTGAATTTGCTAGAGTACATCTCTTTTGAAGAATACACTAGAGCCCTACCTTTGTAGCACTCTAGTAGCATTACTTCATTAGCTTCATACATTTTACTTCAATTTTAATCTAAGGAAGAAGGAAATAGCTAGGGCCTAAGGTTACTTGCTTTCTAGCAATCTTTCCTTCTAGGGTTTAGATATTGAGGCCTTAGGTTACTAACACCTCAATCATCTCATCCCTCCCTTTAGGTTATCCATTATCATTTGTTGTTTTCCTCTAAGAGTTGTCACTGCTAACCTTGACTCCATCACCCTAAAAGGCACTAGTCCATTCCTCACAAGAGATTGATTGACCAAACAACTCTTAAACCATCTTCCCTAAGACTTTTACTAACTCCTAACTTTAAACTAGACTAACTCGCTAACTAATTTGTTGTTGTTGCAAAAGATTGCCACAGCCATCTATAACAGCAGCAAATTCATCCTAAAAGCAAGATTAAAAGCTGATTAGACATTGTCATAATTGCTTCTGACAACTATTATCATTCTGTCAATTTAAGGCTATTATTTCTTGTCAATTGTAAGCATTATTGAGGCCTAATTGTTGTGGTTGTTGCTAAATACGCATTGTTGTTATAAATATTTGCATTTGCTTCAGTTCTATATCAGCTTGTTCATCTTTCAAAAGTTTATGGTTTTATGAAGCATTGACATCATATGGTACTTGCAAATTGCATTTTTTTTCTACTTGTTGTCTTGTTCTGGGTAGGTACATTTAATTTATCTTTCGCTTCATCTCAGTAAAACCTTGAAACTTCTGATCTGAGTGACCTGTGAGAGGGGTGGGACTTTCTCATAACTTTTACCTTAGCCTTCTCAAACCCCCAGGTCACTAGAGACATCTCCCCTGGGGTACTACTCCTACATAGAAAGAGGTGTCCTATTAAGGTGACAGTGATAGGTCATCCTCATTCTTATGCCAATTCAGTATCCACTTGCCTTTGGATTTTGGGAAAATACAAATTGCGCGATAACAGTGCCTTTAATATTGGGTTAATGGAGTCAAATAAATGAACTAGAGATGCTACTTCCTTGGGGGTGTAAATCCTCTTACTTCCCAAGGCAAGTATCCCTAGATAGGGTTTGAGAATGAGGGGTGTAAATCCTCTTACTTCCTCAAACAAACCCTTGCAACATCAATGAACTTCAAGCAATAAATGATGGAGAATAGAGTGGGGGTGTAAATGCTCTTACTTCCCACTTAGCTCCTAGCAAAACAATCCTTGACTTAAAAAAATGATAGCATAAGAGTTAAAGACCATACCAACATCAAGAAAGATGTTAAGACAATCCACCATAAAAGCTAGAAACCATTCATTCAAGGCTAGCGCCTCACTCCTCCATCAACCATTCATCAAAATAGCCATAAACAAGTGCACAAGAAACAAAAGAAGCCAAGTGTAGCAAAAAATTCAGATCAAGTCTTCTCACGAGAGGGAGAGTTATGCTCAAATGAGATCTTATGATCTCTTATTTATACAAAATGTCACCAAGGTGACTTGTCCACATACTAAGGGGTAAACCACAAGACTAGGGGTCAACAACCCTAATCTTCCCCCCTTTAACAAAGTAATATTAAACAATTCATTTAAAATTTCACTTTTGCACAAATAAAAACCCTAATGTACATGGACATCACCCCTTTAGGGGACGTTTTGCCACCTATGACAAGTCGTTGGTGTTGGAGAAGCTATGGTAGGCCTCGAAAGGCCACATGTCAAGCATTTATGCAATCTCCTTATAGCCAAGGTCTCATCCTCCTCAAAATGTCCATGTGTCAATGAGTGGCAACACCACCATCAAACCCTAGCCCCCAAATATGACGTCAAGCTCAAAAATAAGACGTTTTGCCCCTCCTGGGCAAATCATTTGGCATGTGAGAGTTGGGCTAAGTCTTCCACATCATCTTCCAGGTCTTCAATACTTTATCTCTGTGATCTGGCATGTGGACCCTTGGCATCCAACCTGTGGGCTTGCAGCCCCATGGATGCCCAAGCAGGGTTTGTTCTTCCAAAACTGTCCATCAACTAGGCCGGGCAAAGACAAATGAGCATGCCTTCCAAGGATCTCAAGTCATAACATCATGATAAATGAATCCAATCAATAAATGAGCCACCTAAGCATGTGCATCAAAGATCACTATATCAAACAATTAATCGATCAAAGACACTATGCGACTTGTCAAACTTGAATATGGGAGGGTTGACGAGGTGTCCTATTGGGTAGATCTTGCCTTAGGTCAAGGAGAGTTTCCAAGAGATCCCTCTCTAAGCCATGTAAAGTGGATGAAGTGGTTGGGGTCAAGACTCAATGGGCATAGGACTCATGACATATAAGGGGTCGTAGTGTCTCATTCATGCGTGCCTTTGTAGAGGGTTGTGTGGTACCTTCGTCCGCAATGCATTTTTTCCAAGCCCATTCTTTGCCATTCTTTTATTCATTCATAATTTTAAGGAAAGGTTGAAGGTCACTGCCCTAGCGTGGTGATCAGATAATGGCAATGTCACCCACAAACATCTAATGGAAATGAGAAGGTTGGCTCGTGATGAGACCCCCTTTCTCTCAACCATGCAACCGAGAGCCATTACCCTGGCTTGCTGACCAGATGATGGCGATGTCATACCACTAGATATTCATGGACGTGATAGGTCGGCTTGTGATGAGACCTCCTATCCTTCAACTAACCTTTTAAGCATTCTTTATTATATTGTGGGTCCCCTTTACTCAAAGATAAGTGTTCCGCTGCTTTCTTGGGTGATCCCTGAGCGAAGCATCTGGAAGGTTCATACAAGGCTTTTATCTTTTACCGAACATCAATCCCTCTGGGCCTTCATCCCCTTCTTCCCATAGAATGAGGGACAACCCCTTCTTGGGTCAATACACCCTAAAATCCCAAGAGATAAGGAAATGGAGGGGAATAATGATGGAAAGTGGTAAGTATGGTCGAGAACGGTACGATGGCTCTTTAAAGGAGTTCCTAGTAGCAAACCCATCCCCAAAGAAGACCACTTACTAGGGCACTGTTATCGCACAGTTTGTATTTTAGGTCACAGGCTATAGGATAGAGGACAAACTGGCGTAATAGGAACCTTCCCCACCCAATGTCACCTCGATGGGAAGGTTCTTTCTGTTTAGGGATGTTAGCCCAGGGGAGACGTCCCCGGTAACATGGGGTTTGAAGAGGCAAAGGATACAAGGTCAAGTTTTAAGATTTCCCTCCTCGCAGGTTACCACCAGTATCAGATAGTCCAGCTAATCAGCCAATAAAGAAGTGTAGGCCCTGTTGAAAACACCTGCCTGGAACAAGATAATAACAACACAATATATATATTTGCAGGCTATAACTCAAAGGGTTAGTACTTCCTTAACTATCTGATTTCATTCAATAAGCAATGTAATAGATACAAGATGAAGTCAACGTTCTGCTAATTAGCCTATGAAAGATCATTAATTCATCAATATCTACCAAATGACCAAGCCAACAGTATATTCAATCAATAATTGGTTCAATAAATGCTTGACGTCATCACTCAATTGCTTATAGGAGTCAAAAGCTTGCTGTGTCAACTATGACGTCAGCCTAGGTTAGCAATGTTAGGGTTAGTTAGTTAGGGTTTCAGAAATTAAAGTTTAAAAGGTGGTTTTGCACACTAGAGGCTCAACGTTGAAGATCTAACCAGTGCCTTAGGGTATATGGAGTCAAAAGTAAGGGCACAAGGTCTCGGGAGGATGAAAACTTAGAGACTGGAAGGTAGGGTTCTATGGTGCTGCAATGGCAAGGCCCTAGAATCAAAACCCTAGGGGAAAGAGGCTCACTCCGGTGTTGCTTAAGCAAGGCCTCGTGCTCTTTCCTCCTTCTCTAAATAAACTTGGCAAAACAGCTAGCTCAAAGTATAAATCTAAGGGAGAAAGTGTTGCAAAGGCAAGGCCTTCAAACCCTATAAGGCGAAACCCTAGGTGTAGTCAAACTAGGCCTAGGACGTCTCCTCTTTTCAACCTATAACTTCAACGCTAGCTCAAAAAAAAGGAAGACAAGTGTAGCAACAGCTAGGCTATATCTTCTTTCTTCAATGGCTGAAAACTATTTCTCAACAAGGGGACATGTAGCAATGACCTACTTGTGTGTTTACTACCTAGGGTTTTAAAATCAGCAAATTTATAAGTAAATGCAAGAATACTAACCTACAACCATTCAATCAAGAAGTTTTGCAGGAAAAACACTTGCATATCATGAAGAAAAGCATGTGCAAACCCTAGTTGTAAACCTTCCTTGAGAGAAATGCCATAAATGCCAAGAAAACCCTCCAAGAACAAGTGCGCCTCACTTTAAAACACCAAAATTACCCTAGTAGGGTGCAAGAAATAAGATCTCACAAGAGAGTGAGTTGTGTTATCCAAATGAGGGAAAAACATCCTCAATATATATCATTCCATGACCTTTAATTTACAAATTAGGTCATTAAAACAGCCGACAAGGCTGACTACCAAAAATTATACTATTTTTACATTAACTGCTAAGTAAAAGACATAAAATGAGCAAAAGGTGGGACGTCAAGCCCTTCTGAGGGAGACGTTGGCCCTTTTTGGGCATGTCCAGCATCCAGAAGTCGGGCGTTAGCCCTTTTAGGGATCCTCTAAGCTGCCACATGTGCCAGTAAACCCATCAAACTGCCACACGCTCAAGATGACGTCTAAATCTCCTGGGTGACGTCCTGTCCATCAAGAGGAAAACGTTCCATCTGAAGTGGGTCATCCCCCCTATGCTGGGCTCAGCCAAAATGTCCTGGGTGGAATGTCCTTCTTTCCCTTGTGTGCAAAGGCTCATCATATCATTGTCCTGTCTTTGCCCCTGATGGGATCCCAACAACCATCTGATGGGCTCTTCAGCCCCATGGAGGTTCGAGCTAATCATCTCCCCATGTGTACCGGACCCCGGTCCACTGGTACCTGTCCGTCGGGCATGGTCCTGCACATCAAAAACTTCGCCCTCCATGGGCTCATTAGTCTTCGAGATCATAGCAATGTCAATCATATTTCATCATTAATTTTATCAAATACATGCATAAGACCCCTAGCATATCCTCTAATAGCTCAAAGATATTACACTGATCTACTATACAAAGTTGGAGAAAAAGACAAGATGACCTATTGGGCCAGTATCCATAAGAAAAGGAAAGTTCCCAAAGGACGTTATTCAAGCCATGTAATACGAGGTGATATGGTCTATGGATGTCTAGACACAGTGAAGACCAGGGGCAGGTATTATCCGTGGGTGCCTTTGTAGGAGGCGAGTTGTACCTGTCATGGATGCAGTTTTTTCCAAACCCCTTTATTGCCTTTATTCTTTCTTTATTTATTACCTTTTTCTTTCTTTTTGCTTCAAGGTCTGACCAGAGGACACTACCTTGGCATGGTGACCAGAGCTAACAGTGTTACCCACGAGTATTTTCGCAGAAATGATAAGGTTGGCTCGTGATGAGACCCCCTTTCCCTTGGCCATGCAACCAAGGGTCATTGCCCTGGCGTGGTGACCAGATAATGGCAATGTCATACTGCTAGATACTTATGAACATAATGGGCCGACTCGTGATGAGACCTCCCATCCTCTTGGTTAGGTCTTGTTTTATTATTTTTCTTTGGGTCCCTTTTGTTTCTTATCGAGAGGCCTTTTATTGCCTTCTCGGGGATCCCTGGGCGAGGCATCTCTAGGTTTTATTTCCTATGGATTTTATCTTTTACCAGCTGCTTTTACCTCCTGGACCTTTAGCCCCTTCTTCCCACAGGACAAAGTGTAACCCCTCAAATAGGTCATTCTAATGCCCGGACTAGGGGAATGGGATGGATGTATGGGAGACAAGATGTAAAATGATAATATGGTGGGAGCGGATGATGGCTCTTCAAATCCCCCCTGGTGGCTAACCAAAACCTATGGGTACGAGCTTGCTAGGGCACCCCGTTAATCCCCCCAACAATGGTCAAGTGGGTTAGTGTAAGATCCAAGCAGTTGTTAGAAATGTAAGGAACCTGATGCATATATCCGAAAGTTATAATGATCAAACATGACACATACCATGATACCTGGACCAATTACCTCATGGAGCAAGAGTCTTCTCTGATGCAAGTCCAAGCCGATGGTGATGGATGTTGTTGTTGCTGACAGGGCAAGTCTGATGAAGAAGGAGAAGGATGGTCCCTCCAGGGCCATGCTCAGGTCAATCCTGCTCTCGGTACTCCATGTCTAGGACCTGTGGGCCTCGAGACATGATCTCCTAGTTATCCCTAGAAAGTGGGGATAACAGGCACAATGTCAACCACCAAGGTGAAGCAGGGAAAAAGGCATAATGTCCAAGCATATATCATGAAATCTAGAGCAATCTAAGATACAACATACTCAAATGGCTTAAATATTGAAATGATGCTCACCATAATACTTACTTGTACCTCATAAAGCAAGGCCCACTGCCTTCCAGAAGCCAGCTGATGTGGTGGATGCCATTTGGAAATTTGTGACCATCTGTGGTGATGAGAAGGGTCTCCATCTGTGCAAAAGGATATTGTTGGTCATATAGTCTCTCGGTACTCCATATTTGCAACCTGAGGGCCTCGAGACATGATCTCCTTAGTTATCCACAAAATGGGGATAACAGTGTGCATTCTAGCATGGTGGCAATCCAAGGAAAAGGGACAATATCATTACAGATAGAATCAGTCAAGATTCTCAGAGTACCAGGGGTACTTTATGTACCAAGCATGAGAATTAGTGTGTTCTCAATATCGGCCTTGGAACATCAAGGCTATGGTGTCAGCTTCTTTGGCTGTGGTGTACACATTCGATATGTCAAAAACCAAACACCAGGACCACCTATGATGATAGGCATAAGTGAAAACGGTCTCTACAAGCTGTGGGGGCAGCCTATCTACAATTTCAAAGATAGAGATGACGAAACATTTGCTTCATGCTTAAAAGAATAGGAAGTTATCCTCAGCAGACTCACATGGTGGGAATGGACTCAGCTAGAGGAATGGGGATACTCAGATGGTCCCAGTATAGATCGCAGCAGCAGCTGCAGAACAGAGCAGATTGACTATCCAGACTTGAGAGGATGGGTCTCTCAGATTCCGAGGAAGAGACTCCCAGTGATGTGGACCATGGAGGAGACAGCTCCAATGTCAGTACCTCCCTCACTAAGAGGAAGTGTTAGATTGTATAGCTCGGGAAGATTCTTCCACACTAGGAGTCTCTAGTAGTGTGGAAGAGGCCCAACTTATGTCTAGACAACACTTTAGTTGGCGGGGACCACTCAAACAAACTTGAGATTAAATCACAGCCATTGGATGTGACTTAAGTTGCCTCAATAAGTGATTAAGTCCCCACCATTAGATCAAGATCTTGACAAGGAGATCCAAGGGTCAGTATTGCATGAGAGTAAGGCTAGGGTTATATTATACCTACAAGAGCCTCATTCAAACTATCTCAAGGGAGTGCATCCGACTAAGAGAGAGAGAGGCGCCTCTAAGGAGATTTGATACCAGGGTTAAGGTGAACCAGTAGAGGAAGGTCGAGCTGGACCAAGAGACAAAGTAAAGAAGGCCGAGTAGGGTCAGCCACTAGACCAAGTTGGGGCTAGCACAGCCAGAAGAGGAGACTAAGCAAGAGAAAGGTGGTCGAGGTAGGGCAACCTGCGAGCAAACTCAGCACAGTAAGAGGGAGTCCGTACACTAAGGAATGCATACCAGGTCTGAAGATTGAAAAGACGTTCGGTTTATCAGTGTTTTTGTTGAAGACTGAAGTAGAATCCAGTCATTTTGTAGCCTCATTTTTGCTGTACTACAGCCCTGAGTGAAACCCGTGAGTGTACGGACTCATACAGGTGGTACAGTCCCTGCATATCAGTTCTGGGCGAAATATATTTTTGTATGCACAGACATGTGATAAATATGTGTGTTAAGCAGTGTCATTTCCAGACTTTATTCTTCATGTTTATTTTTGTGTGGCTGTCCAAATATTTTGTGATAATTTGCTGTTGTATCAGATCTGATAAGTAAATGTTATGGCTATTATCTTCTACAACTTACAGATCAGTTAGAGGGTTTCAATTTTATAGTTGATCGAATTCAGGAATATCAACAGTGAAGAACATTACCAGAGAGCACAAAGATATCGTAGAAGAAGTGAAGAGAGAAGACTATGGCCCAGATAGCCAAATTGAAATTTGATGTTCGGAACATATAGTGCATGACAAGAATCTATCAGCTGAAAACAGAGATTATTGTTAGCTTTTGGGTTGCTCTGAAAGTGTTTACACCATGCTAGGGGTGTCTTCATGTGATATGGGGTGCATGGTGAAACCCTAGCCCCTTAGTTGTATGTTAGACATTTTGATTGATGGCATTTGAAGAGCTTTCTATAGGTGGTTGCTTGAACTTGGACTTGGTGCTAGATGCGGCACACTCCTTGATGAGGTGGTTATCTTATGTGGCATTGATATCTTCTACATGGCGTGTGTTGAGCAGGATGGTTGCTTGCATGGGTGTTGGATCTACCTTAGAGGAGGAGCATTGGGCACTAGGAGGGAGGGCCACTTAGCCATAGGAGAGTTGGGACCAATTGGCATGCCTTAGGAGGATGAGTGCTTGACTTAAAGACACTTGGGTTCAGAGTGCAATGAATGGGATTATGCGGACCCGGGACACATATGTTGAGGAGGAGCATTGGAGCATTGAATGCTTGTCTTGGAGAGCAAGGAGACTTGCAATGAGGAGTGCTTAACACATGGAGCTCATGCTTGGAAAGCTCACCACTTGAGGAATCTTGTCTTGACATGTGTACACCTTGGACAGAGAGCACTTCACTTGGTGACCTTATCTTGAGGATTAGATTAGGTTGCTTGTGGACCTAGTCCACTTTACTATTATTGGCCTCCCTCACCTATTCTATATAAAGGGAGGACAAAGTCTTTGGTTGTAGTATTCATGTAGTAGGCATGTGAGAGTTCATTAGATCATTTGTATCTTGGAAATGAACTCGTCACGAGTCTTTGCACTTGTCTTTATGCAAGGGAGGAAGGCACTAGCGTTTGTGAGAGGCAAAACCTAGAGACTTGAAGTGCTAGGGTTTGAGTCCTTGTGAGGAGGACCTAGAGTTTGTGGCAAAGAAACCCTAGAGAAGACATGGAGCGCTTTGCTTGGAGAGCTTGTGTGAGGGAAGCTTGGAGAAAGATCAAGTGTGGACTTGTTGATGTTGATGTCAATTTGTTGTGTAGCCTTTGGTGTGGTTAGATAGCTTGGTAGAATCATATTTTTTAAACTTAGGCTTGGCCTCATAGTCAACCAAGGGTCCGCTCGAACTCAACTCAGGCTTGGATCAGAATCAAGCCAGTTAAATTTTATGACTTGGTTTCCTAAAATATACATAAAAATATTAATTTTAATGAAAAAATATATTTTAAAGAATCCAAACTATTAGAGACAAAATTTGCAAAGTCTGCTCATGTATATACAATGTAAGAGTGGATATATCAAAATGGCACCGAGTGCAATATATATCTTAAACAAAATACATAATCAACAAGGCTCTAAATGGCCTCCAAAGTCCAAAAAATAAAATGCTACAATCTACTAGCCTACTACATATCACTAATAAACATGATCAATCATCAAACTCATCACCATTTTTGGAAATGGGATCTTTGGCATGAGATACAGGGCCATCCTTTGACTCGAACTCGTCGGACTCCTCGAGGACATTTGCAACTACAGTAGTAGTACTAGTAGAAGCATGGAAAATTTTAGTCTATTGTGTGTTGGCTATTGTATCGATTTTCACTAGAGTTTGAAAAGTCAAACCATAACATTGATTTATGAGGGTCATTAACACATTCTAAAAAAGTGGCAATGATAAGGACTTTATAATCTACGCTTAAAGATAGGGAACAAAACAAATTAAAATGCTATACAATACAATATCAACATTGATATTAAGTGGAAATAAATCCATGCTCTACAATTATTCTTGATCTCATAAAATAAAGATAATGATTTACAACACTTATCTTCACACCAATTTTTGTAGAAAATTTGTAGAATAGTTAACGAATAGTTACCTGTAATCCATTATTCTTACAACCGGAGGTTCTGCATTAGAGGATATTATCACCTGCACCACATAAAGGAGAAATATGTATGAAAAAAACTAGTATCAATTATCATTTGTCATTTAAAACTCTAACATCATTCCTATATTCTATATAACACAATTTGTCATGTAAAAGGAAAATGCTTGTGAACAAACTTTATTTGTCGACTCTCCTCTGACACAAGGGGGGTATCCCTATGATAAGATTGCTAAAGATATGCAATGGAAGCTCAAGGTGAAATGAAGAGTTAATTTTTGGCAAAACAAAGATTGTAATATAAGATTTTTATAAAGTGATGGGTGGACCAAGACTAGTGTCAATCCATTGGGCAAGTGGAGTCAAGAACAAACTAGGAAGGGCAACAACTATGAACCAATGTATTCAAACTCTGACCGAGTTGACTTGGACTCAGTCAACTCGACTGAGTCAAACCCTCACCGTACCGACTCGACCCTCCAGATGACTCGAGTGGCCAGTTTGAAAACGAATCGACCGAGTCAAGTCCTGACTTGGTCAGTTCGGTACCAAACCGATACAACTCGGTCGAGTCCATCTTAACTCGACCAAGTCATGCCTTGGACCTCACCGCACAGCCTGTAGGTGGTTCATAATTAAAATCGAATGATATGCATCAACATGGTTATCCATCTGAAGTTGAATGTATGAGAGAATTTTTTTTACAGTACCCTGCCCTAACAATGTGAAGATTGTACTAGTTACATATTTTTTAACAGTACCTTGCCCCAGCGTAAATGTGAATAAAGTTTTGCATGTTAACTTTTGTGTATATTTCGAATTTTTTTACAGTACCCTGCCCCACTGCAAATGTGAAGAATGTATCAGTTACATTTTTTTAACAGCGCCTTGCCTCAACGTAAATGTAAATATTTACATTATTCCTAAATTAAATATTTACAATATACCATAATCCTAAGGATTAGGTATCTAACATTCCCCCCTTAATCCGAAGGGGTGGTTGTAAGTCCAAGCATATTTCTGAAATTTTCAAACTTTTCTCTTCCAACACTTTGGTGAAGATGTCTGCAATTTGCTCACTTGTGGAACAATGTATCAGTTGAATGGTCTTGGCCTCTACACAATGTCAAATCAAATGGTACTTTGTGTTGATGTGCTTGGTTCAATCATGGAATCTAGGATTCTTGGCCAATTTGATTGCAAAAGTGTTATCAATCAAAAGTGGACTGGCATTCACCTGTTTCCCCCGCAAATCATCTAGTATCTTCCTGAGCCACACAATCTCCTTTGTCACGTCTGCAGCAGCCACATATTCTACCTCTATAGTGGAATATATTGGAAATTGGAATAGACTGTTTGCATGATCTCCAAGAGATAACAGTCGATCCAAGACTGATGAGGTATCCTGAAGTAGACACTCCATTCTCCTTATCCCCATCCAAGTCTGAATCTGTATGTCCAACTAGTTTGAAGTAATCCACCTTAGATTATTTGAGCCCAAAATCTCGAGTTCCCTTCAAGTACTTTAGAGCTCTCTTTGCAGCACACTGATGTCTTTCACAAGGTTTTCACATTTCCCAGAAAAGATCCCAACTGCAAATGAAATGTCTCGTCTCGTAGTAGTAAGGTAGATAAGACTCCCCACAAACTATCTATATTTAGTTGCATCCTCAAATTCATTCCCTTCTTTTGATGTTAGCTTCAGATTTTGTTCCATTGGAGTAGAGAGAGGAATACAATCAGCCATGCCAAATTTGTTCAACAGTTCTCCAATGTACTTCTTTTGGGAGATGAATACATGCTTTGGATTCTAAGTTACTTCAATACCCAGGTAATAGTGAAGATATACCATGTCTGTCATCTATCTCAAAACCCTTCTTCAATTCTTTCTTTATGGATGCAATATATGCTTCATTGTTCCATGTTATCAAAAGATCATCTGCATACACCACAAGATATACAACAGTTTTGCCAACTTTCTTGACAAACAAAGTTGCAACATCGAGATTAAAATGCTTGAAATCGATCTTCAAAAGATGCGCAATTAAATTTTCATACCATACACAAGATACTTACTTTAGGCCATATATAGGCATGATGAGCTTGCATACCTTATGTTCTTAAACTTTCATAGCAAATCCTTCTAGTTGAGATATGTAAACATTCTCCTTCAAGTCTCCATTCAAGAAGGTTGTCTTCACATCCATGTGATGAATCTTCCACCTATTTTGTGCAACCAAAGCAAACAATGCACGAATGGTAGCCCATTTTGTTGTGGGGGAAAAAGTCTCCTCATAGTCTATGCCTTCTTTCTATGTGTTAAACCCTGGATTTTCTCACTCGTAAATCCTAAGGGTTAGGGGCTAGTGTTTTTGTTACTTACTGGCATTCAAATGGTTCTTTCAGAGATAGCACTTGGTCAGGCCAAGGTTGGTTTCCACTGATGTCGGATACAAAGATTGGTTAAGTGGTTTTCCTTTTTCAGAGACAGAGTTAGCACAGTTTTCCATGGATTAGAGAGAGATTGTTATTTTTAGCAGTTTTCCTACTTTTTAGGAGACAGTGTCTCGAAACTCCCGTGTCAGTTTTGAGCATATAGTATTGATCCTGGTGACATTCTGAGTCCAATGAGCCCTTTCCGGGATGACATGCAAGTACTTTCTATTTTTAGCAAGTGGAGATCAACGGGTCATATGGTGATTCTGATTACATTTCCGAATTCCATACAAAAAATCAAATCCAATGAGCATATTTTCACCGACTTCCGAGGATTTTCTATTTTTGGTAGTGTCTGTTTTTAGACATACTATTTTTGGCAGTGGTCTCCTGGTGGTCCTGAACATATTTGGGGTCTTTCCTATTTTTTAGGGTGACTACTATTTCGGGAATGTCTATTTTTAGCAGGGCTATTTTTGGCAGCAGTGGTCGACATTGCAAGGTGACACATGCCAGTGTCCAGGAGTGGCATGTGGCAATATGTGGGGTGCATGGATGAGTTGGGCGCTAGGATGGCGCATGATGGAGCCCAAGAGATGTTAGGAGGAATCAAAGGGGGTGCCTACCTTTCTTCTCTCCCTAACTCCCTCTCTCACTCACCTAATTCCCCCTTTCTCTCCTTAACTCCCTCTTTCCCTTCATTCTTTCCCCCTTTCACTCCATTCTCTCCTCATTCAAGGGGGGCACACCATCTTCATGGGGAACCTACCCTTTTTCTCTCAACTGAGACAAGGCGCCCACCTTTTCCATCTCACCTACCTCCCATTTTCTCTCCATAACTCCATCTCTCACCCACTTAATTCCCCCTTTCTCTCACGTAACTCCACTCTCCCACAAATTACTCCCCCTTTCCACTCTACCCTTTCCTCATTCAAGGGGGGCACACCCCCTTCATGGGGCACCTACCTTTTCTCTCTCACCTAACCCAAGGCGCCCTCATCCTCCCTCTTGGGCTATATATGCAGTTGCTCTCCATTGTCAAAGGGTTGGATCTTCTTCGTCTGCAACTCACTACTTCAGATTTCTCTCTTCTCTTCTCTCTTTCTAGCTTTTGTTTCTTATGCAGGGATCGTCACTACACCATTTTTGGACATCTTTCCTCGGTGCAATTAGCCTCTATTGCAGAAATAAAAACTTGATGTGCTTGTATTGGGCTTTCTTGTTTTGTTGGTGTCTTAGATTGTGATTTGTTTATGTTTCAAAGGTTATTTGCATATCATTTGGGTATTATCTATTGTTTGATATCGCTTTCTACGTATTTTTATTCCTAATTTTGAGCTAACAATTTGCAGGGATTCAACCAAAACATCTAAAAACCATATTTTTGACACTTTGGTTGTCTAAATGCAACCACAATTCTCTTTGCTTGCTGCTGTTATATCATTTTATTTTGCAGATTTACAAGTAGCAGACAACAAGAAAGAAACCCAGTGACACCCCCTTGAGGTTGGCATGCACCAACCCAAACGAAGAGGATTCTGTCAGTGACATTCGGGACAAATTTCCGAAAATTAACATTGTTTTCCATGCATATTTCCAGCTGCTTCAGATCTGTTTTAGGGTGTGGAAAATAGTGCTAACACTGTGCATATCCTCTCACCACAAGCCTCGCCTTATGCTTTTCAAGTGAGCCATCTGATTTGTACTCGTTCTTGTAGACCCACCTGCAGCCAATTGGTTTGGTTCCAAATGGAGGATCCACTAGCTTCCATGTCCCATTCTTAATGAGGCATCATACTCCTCCCGCATGGCTTCTTTCCACTCATCATGAGAAGTAGCTTCTTCAAAGGAAGTTGGTTCAATGTTAGTAGATAAATTCAATGCACAATCAAATGAAACATCCATATCATTTGCATCACCTGAATATGAATTATCTACATCACCTCCATCTTGTCTTGTAGAACTTTTGGTTCCTATCTTTCCAACTTCATCAGGATGAACACTTTCAAGTGTTCTTTATGAGGCACTTTGGTGGACCTTTTCGAGATGGTCTAGGTTTCTCCATTAATTGAGATGGTGTTACATTCCCATCAAAGTTCAAGATTTCAATCCTCTCAATCACATCATCCAATTGAACTTCCTGCTCTCATGAAGTGGCTAGATCTTCTTCATGAGGGGGGGATGGCACTTCAAAAGCAGATTCCAGAGATTGATCCAAGATTGGGATCCCTCCTTCAAGATGTGGAATCTCATCATCAAACTCATGATATGTCTTTACATGGGTGAATTTATCCAGATGATCAAGCTGCCACTCAACAGTCTTGTCATTCTTGGTGGATTCAAGAAAAATCACATCTCTGGAAATAATGAACTTTTTGTTTGCCTCATCGTAAAGACAATATGCCTTGGTGGTATTGGAGTACCCCAAGAAGATGCACTTTTGACTTCTTGCACCAAGCTTGTTTCTTTGCTCCTTAGGAATTAAGGCATAGTAGTTGGAACCAAAAACCCTGAGATGACTTACCAAAGGAATGCAGCCATTCCACATTTCACAAGGAGTCTTGTTCCGAAGAGCATGAGATGGACTCTTGTTTCTCACATACACTGCACATACAACT
>WSFP011422513.1:0-22760 GCA_009831015.1 Picea engelmannii | reverse complement strand
TGTAGGTGTTATTTAAAAATACTTTAGAGATTTTGAAGGGCCCAATCCAGAGGGCTTCAAACTTGTTGTGTTTGCCTCTATCCTGTCTGGGTGCATCCCATTTAAGTACCAGATCTCCCAACTGGAAATCTTCTTTCCTGACCTTCCTGTCAAAGGCTTGCTTGATCTTCTACTGATGATTGTGAGCTATGTTCATTACCTGCTCCCTGGTCTACTGCACTTCCACCATTTGATGGATTCTTCTGACCATATGGTCGGCTCTCCTTCATAATCTTGAAAGAATTTAACTACAGGTAGAGCCAACTGAGTGGGAAAACAACTTCTGTCCCATAAACAAGTTGAAAAGGGGAGGTTCCCAGGGATTTCTTTGTTGTCACTCGGTCAGCTCATAGAGCGAATTTGAGTTTTGAGTCCCATACCTTCTTATCATCTTCCAACAATCTTTTAATGAGCTTGATCATGATTTTATTGGAAGACTCTGCCAGTCCATTTCCTTGAGGATAATAGGGAGTGGAGTGAATCAGTGAAATCTCAAATTGCTCACAAAACTTAACCAGAGGCTCAGATTTGAAAGATGCAGCATTATCAGTGACAATTCTACTGGGGCGGCCAAACCTTGCTATGATATCCTCCAGGAAGTTGATGATAACTTTGTGTGAAGCACTCCTAGTGGGGATAGCTTCTATCCACTTGGTAAAATAGTCCGTTATAGTCAGGATCCATTTGTGTTGGCCGCTTGAGGTAGGATGGATTTCTCCAATGAAGTCCAACCCCCATTGTTGAAAGGGTGTTGAAGCTACTATAGGCTTCAGTGGCAGAGATTTGAGTTGTTGCTTTCCTGAGAACCTTTGGCATTTGATGCAGGCTCTGACCTCTCAGCAGACATCAGTGAATAAGATGGGCCAGTGGTACCCATCCCTAAGAATTTTGTGGGTTGTGGTCTTCCAAAAATGGTGTCCCCCACAGACGCTGCTATGGAAATCAAACATAACTCTTTGAGCCTCCTGTGGGTTCAGACATCTCAGAAGCACTCCCAGAGGGTCTTTCCAATATAAAACCTGGTCAATAAGGCAATACCTGACTGCCTTGAGCTTTAAATATCTTGCCTTTTTTCCCCTACTCCATCAGGGGGTTTCAATTCTAGCAGAAAATGTATAATGTCTCTATACCAAGCGCACTCTGCCAGTGATAAACCACCCTGAGAGATTTTGTTAGATAACTCAACTTGCTAATTTTCCGAGTAAGCATTGATGAAGCTAACCCCCAAGGTTTTATAATTGGATTCAGACAGAAGCTTAGCTAAACCCTTCGCTTTAACCAACTTGGTGGGATTAATCTCCAGGTCAAACTCAAGGATCTTGGAAATCCACTTGCTTCTTTTCTCATCTATGTCAGGCTTAATGAGAATGTCCTTCACAGAAGCTGAAGAAACATATGCAATGATTTTTTATTGTAAAACATAGACTCTGAATGCTTTAAGGGCCTTGACCAAGGCACAGGTTTGCTTCTCCATTATGTCATATTTTACCTTTGCATCTCTTAATGCCCTGTTGAAAAATGAAATGGGCTGCTCCAGCCCTTCAACATTCTTCTGTAATAGAACAACTGCTACTATGTCAAATGAAGCAAAGGAGAAAATCAGAAAGCCCTTGGAATAATTAGGACTGATCAACATAGGTGCCTCAGTCAATGCTTGTTTGATTTGGTTAAAAGATTCTCTGGGCTTAACAATCCATTTTACTTCATTTCCCTTTCTGAGCATGGCTGTGATGTGCTTCACCAACTCAGCAAAATTTGAGACAAACTTCCTCAGAAAGTTGATCTTTCCAAGAAAACTCTAGACTTTTTTTCTGGACCCAGGGAGTGACAGGGTCTGAATTGCTTCTACCCTGCTGGGATCAATTATCACTCCCTTGGTTGATACTATATGGCCTAACAACTTCCCCTCCTTCATAGCAAACAAATATTTCTTGGGGTTTAAGGAAATCCCAAACCTTCTGCACTTCAAGAAAACCTTCCTCAAGTGACAACAGTGCTCTTTATCATATCTAGAGAAGACAGTGATGTCATCCAGATAAGTCACCACAAACTGATCTTTCTCCCCAATGAAGGCTATGTCCATGGCTTGCTGAAATGTTGCTCCTGCATTCATCCATCCAAAAGGCATTTTGGCATACATGAATGTGCCCCAAGGAGTGGTGAAGGCTGTTTTTTCCTTATCCTCAGGCAGGATTGATATCTGATTGTAGCCAGAAAATCCATCAATCATGGATATCCTGGATGCACCAGTTACCCTCTGCAATATGTGTTCCATCTTAGGTAGGGGGTAATTGTCCTTTCTTGAGCTCCTATTCAAGTTCCTGAAATCAACAGAAACTCTGATTTCTCCACTCTTCTTTCTTACTGGAACCAGATTAACCACCCACTCAGAATATCTCAAAGGGACTATGATTTGAGCATCCAACAACTTCTTTACTTCTTTCTCCATGACATGAAACAACGTTGTATTAATCTGTCTTAGCTTCTGCCTGAATGGCTTAGCCTCTTCTTTCAGTGGGATCTTATGCTCAATGACAGCTATGTCATATGTCTTGAGGTATTCATAGGTCCAGGCGAACACATCAACAAACTCTTTTAATAACTCAACATACTCAACTCTCTACTCCCTTGACAGGTTGCTTGACAACTTGGCGAACTTAGGATCTTCCTCAGTGTCAATATTGCATTCAATTACATCATATTTGAAACCTTACCATTCACTTCCACATCATTGCCATCGAACAATCTTTCTAAAGGAACTAGTCCCTTTGGAATGTGATTTCTAGGCAACTAAACAATATGGTGATTAAAATTTTTATTTAAAAATACCTCCGGGTGAAGATCACCTTCGGGATCAGGATCCTGATCAATGTGCAATGCAAAGAACTCATCAACAGACTTGAGGAGTTTTCTGATTTCAAGATCATCCTCGAACACCTTCCAATGCCTAATATTGTCCGGTACAGATGGCCTATATCTTATCTCAACATCATATTTGATCTTAGGTCGCAGAGGGATCCTAAATTGGCTAGCTGAGACAGCTAAGGAATCGGCCAAAGTATTTTCTTTTCTTGGAATAAAAGAAATGTTGAAAGCTAAGAAGAAATTATCAATTAGATTCCACACCTCATTTTTGTAATTTCTGAGTCGAGGATGTTTAGCCCGATAAACGTTTCTGACCTGTTGGATTATCAACTCAACATCTCCGAACATTGCTATCTCTTCAATTCCCATTTCTTTTGCAGCCCTTAAACCTAAAACAAGAGATTCATATTCTTCCACATTTTTGGTGGTTTCAAACTCTAGCTTGTATGACATGGATATGGTTTCCTGACAAGGTGATACAAAAACCACTCTTGCACCAGCACCTTCACTAGAAGAGGCTCCATCGAAGAACATCTTCCACACAAACGTAGTTGGAGGAGGTATTTCATGATCAGACAAGGGATGCTTTCCGATTTCAAGAGGGGCTTCAGGAGAATCCGTGAGATGGAACAAACTAGACCCCAACTCCATGTCAAGAGCAAAGATAGGATGATTAGTGGGATCTGCTTTGTCATTAACAATGTAGGCCAGCCGAGCTTCTCTATATAATCTTCTGTGTTCTCCTCCAAAGACTGGAATAGTGGCATATGTGAGGTCCATCTGTAATGTTCCTCCAAGCTTTTTAATCCAAGATCTTGACAACAGCATGCCAAACTTGGGGGGAACATCAGCGACTACAATGTCCATGACCACACTCTTCATTGGCATCTGAAATAAGGACACCACCAGGTCCTTGATGACTCCATGGCATTGCATCGTAATCAAAAGAGTACAAATCATGATAAGCCTTTGTTACTTCCAGTCCCAATTCTTCCATGACGGGTTTGGGCATGAGGTTATGGGAAACCCCTGAATCCATCAGGCAGTTATGCAACACCTTATCGTGTATGTTCATAGATGTGTAGAAGGGCGGGGATGAATAATCTCTGTCTTCTACCATGGGACCTAGGATGACTGTTGACTTTTCATCTTGGATATTTACTGAGTCTATGCTAAGCTAAGGTGGCTCGGACTGCAACAGTTTAGAGAGGGACCTTTTGAAATCTTCATTTTTAACTAATTCTGAGAGGGGTACAGGAATTCCAATTTTTTGAATTTCGTGATCAAAACTAAAGGAGGAAGGAGGATTAGGAATTTCCCTTACCTCAGGGATAGGGTCTTTGGATGTCGGAGAAATATTTTGAGTTTTCTTTTCCCTGGTAGTGAGTGTTGCAGACTTAGCAGGCCTTTCTACTATGAGAGGCTGATCAAGGATATCGGATTTCCCTTCGTTCTTCTTTGACCTGAGGTTGTATCTATTAGGCCTGTTGTCTTTGGCCTCCCCTCTCTTACTCAGTTCATTGATTTGACTGTTCATGAGGGATTCTTCATATGCAGATTGGGTCAAATGTGGAAAAGGGGAGGTGTCTTCAATATAGTGAATTTCAGGACCAAGCTCTTCTATCTCTCCTTCCTCATCAACAACAAGGTTATTTTGGAGAGGGGTTTGGATTCTTTGATCATCTTTATCTCTGTTCCTTTGTTCCCTTGGCATAATCTGTGGAACATTGTTATTCGGCCTCCTGAAGCCTCTGCTATCAATATTTTGGGAATTTCTATATATTGGCTTCCCTTCTAACTCCCACCTTTCCATCTTGGTTGAAAGTGATTTTAGCACCTTAGTTAATTCATCCATCTGAGGGGGAATGGAAGAGGAATTGGATGTGGAGGCTTCAAATATTCTCCTGGGTATGTCTCTGTTAGTCTTATTCCTGAATCTATTAAAAGCCAATATATTCGACTCAACTTCCACAGCTGAGTCCTGCATGTGAGCCAGAGAAGTGGCTCGTCTTTCCCTCAACAAAAGGTAGAAATATGGGTCAAAAGTGCTGGCATAAGTAATTTTGGCTAAAGCTTTTGAGGGCTTTATCTCAGAAGGCATATTATTGTACATCTTATTGAACCTCTTGGAGAAGTCAGAGACATATCTCCTTCCTTTCTCTTCAAATACCTGAACTCTGTCATGTAATATATGAAGTCTTTCTTATCTCCCCATTGTCTCAAGAAGGCGTTATCCAAAGCCTCTATCCCATCGATGGATCCAGGAGGCAGGGCCCTAAACCACTTCCTAGCCTCACCTTCAAGGCTATGAACAAAAATCCCCATCTATACATTTGCATGCATGATGACATGATGATCTGTGAAACTATAAAAGGCTTCAAGGTTTTCTTCTGCAGTTATGTCCCCTTCGCCTGTAAACCTGGGCACCTGCTTAAGGTAGCCATCTGCTGGAAGGGCATTGAGAGGCTGAGGTAACACAAGGGGAGCATACCTAGCAGCTATAATGACCTCCATCCTGGTCATGGGGGGATTTTCTCCTGCCATAGGGATATTAGGTGGAGGAGAACTAGGAGGAGAAGGTGTTCGGACAGGGGAAACTGTAGGGCTTAAGGGAGCAGAGCTCGGTGTGGGTACAGTAGTAGCAACAGTAATAGGAGGAGGGGGTGCTAAAGCCTGGGGTAGGAAAATATCCTAAGTTCCTGGGTCTAGACCAAGGTACAGTTTAAGGGGAGATAGGAGTGACAAGGATTTCTCCCTCCAATCCCATACCTGGAGGGGAAAAATCAACAGGAACACTCCCGAAATTTAGAGTTCTAGAAACTCCAGTAGAAGGTATGATAGGGAAATGCAAAGCAGTCAATGGAGTTTCTAAAGAAAGAGATGGAAAGTTATCAGAAATACCTGGTTCAACAGTAGAAGCTCCTCCTCCGAAGGCTTTTCCATTTCTGATAATCTTTTCTGGATCAACTTCAGGCGTGGCTAGAGGCAGCTAAGGAGTGGACCTAGTGTGCCTTCCTCTGGAAGCCACAACTGAAACAGTAGGTCCACCACAGTAGAGTCGTCACAATGGATTCACCAGGTGCACAGTAGCAATCTTCAAGGGCTCCAATGCCTGATGCACCTTCATGATTAGAGGCTCAATGTCATTCAATCCTGGGGAAAATCTTCAACTTCATCCCCAGCAACGACGCCATAAATGTTACCGTCAGAAGTCACTCCTAGATTGCAGCAGGAGAAGAGCCTGACGCCCATTAGTTATGTGTCGCGATTTGTTTAAAAATGGGGTGATCGTCTGGAAGTAAACTCAGTACAATATCATTTTAACTCAAAACCCTGGACTAAGGCTATGCATGAACAGGTGAGGTCTTAATTTAACTTCATATAGTGAGTTGTAATAAGGGTGAGTAGGAGGAAGACCTCTATGAGAGAGTGAAGAGATCTGCTTTGAACATCAAGCTTCCAACAACCCGAAGGGGAAGAATTTAAACACAAGAACTTCTTATATTCAAATCATAAGAACATTAAAAGAAACCATAACAGCATTAACATAAAACATTTATATAACACTGTCACAATGCTTCATGTGACTCAGTGAATCATGAACTCTTTCAACATTGGATGGAAACAAGATGGAAGAAGAAGTTGACTGTCATTAAACAAGAAATTTCACATATAGATGCATAACCATGGAAAAACAGTGCTTCATAAAAACTTTACAACCCGGGAGCTTAGCTCTACCAATGATCCCTACAAAAATGGAAAAAATGCCTACATAAACTTGGCACTGTCTCGGACTCCCTAAAACACCATCATGTCAGGAGATCAATTCTTAACGTTGAGTAGCTTCGCTGTCAAGCTGCGCATGCATACATTGGGCAGATTGCCCATGTAGTCTTCTAATGGATGGGATATTTGTCAGAAAGGACTGACAGTCATCTCTGCGCTTGTCTTTTCCCAGCTTTCCATTTAAGGGAGGAGACTATGTCTCACCCACCTTTCGCATTTGCATTAACTAATTCTCAGGATTTGGAAAGACTCTAGTCAACTCTGCTCCTGCAGGACGTGGCGGTCTCCCTTTGGCTGTTGCTGCTTTGCTGGGAAGCTACGAGGAGGCCTTGTCTGTTGACATGGATGAGGATAACACGGGGTGCATGACACAAAATGGTTTAATGGGGGGGGAACATAGGAAGTGGCGATTTAACCTACGTGGCATGGGAGTGAGGGGAGGGGAGGCCATGTGGACAGGTGCGACGGAGGGAAAGCGATTAGGTGGACGAGTGGTAAAAATTGTGGATGTTGAGGTGGAGGTAATAGGTGACGGAGACATGGGGGTATAGGTGTCAGGATAGCGAGGGGCCCGCACGAGAACCGGTTAATTCTGGACCCCCCTCCCTACGTTAAAGGCGGAAGAGAAAAGGGAGGTCCAAAATTGGACCTCAGCCATAGATCTGGGCGCTTTAATCCCAGTCGTTCAAACTTGTGCAACACCATATCGGACCCCCCCCCCCATGTTAAAGGAAGAAGAGAAAGGGGGGTCGGGAATTGGACCTCAGCCATAGATCTGGGCGCTTTAATTCCAGCTGTTCAAACTTGCGCATCACCATATCGGACCCCCCCCCTTACGTTAAAGGCAGAACGACAGGGGAGATCCGGAATCGGACCTCGTCCATAGATCTTGGCGCGTGGATCACGATCGCCTAGATCTACGCCCATTTTAAATCATACGCGCCTGCGCATGAAAATTAGGACGAGTGGGTTTTTGACCCGCTTGTTGTCGTTTTTTCCGCCAAAGGGGGAATTTGCTAGGAAAACATCCTCCTTACAGCATTAGGTGATAACAAGATCCAACTTAGTTCTCTTTTCTTTTGGAATGTGTACAAATACCGGACAACCAAATATTTTGAGATGGCTTACTTATGTCTTTTTTCTAGTGAACATTTCTTCGAGAGTTTTGAATCCAAGTGCACTATGGGATAATCTGTTTTGGACATATACTGTTGTTCTTGTTGCTTCAGCCCATAAGTGCATTGAAAGATCTTGATCATGAATCATAGTCTTTACTGCTTCCATAATTGTTCTATTCTTTCTTTCTGCTACACCATTTTGTTGAGGATTATAGGGAGTGGTGAGCTCCCTCTTAATCCTGACATCTCCGCAAAATCTTCCAAATTCATTTGAAGTGTACTCTCCTCCTTTGTCTGAACTGAGTATCTTGATTTTCCTTTCAGAGAGGTTTTCTACCAAGGCTTTGAATTCCTTTAACTTTCCGAGTACTTCATATTTTGACTTCAAGAAATAAACCCAAGTTTTACGAGAGTAATCATCAATAAAATATACATAGTATACATACCAACTTAGAGAGGTTAATGGCATTGGACCGCATACATCTGAGTAGAAAAGCTCTAAGGTTCCTTTTGCTTTACTGTCACTCTTTGGGAAAGGATTATTTATGTTCTTTCCTTTTGCACATCCCTTGCATACACCTTCATGATCAACCTTTAATTATGGTAAACCTGTAACTACCTTGCTTACATATGGTAAGGCTTTGTAGTTGATCTGAGCTAGTCTTCTATTGTAAAGTTCACAAGGACTTTCAATAGAGTGAGTTAAGACTACATCTGAGTGACCTTTTAACTTGTACAAACCACCTTCTTTTGTTCCAATAACAACTGCATCTTCTATGGTTTTTCCTTTAGGCGACATAAGAACTTCACCATCTATGAATGCAACCCTGGAACCTTTCTTATCTAGAGTTGAAATAGAAAGTAAGTTCTTTTTCAAGCCTGGTACATAAAGTAAATCCGTCATTCTCATTGGAGTTCCTGAATCAAGTTTGTAGGTGGATTCTCCCATTCCTTTGATAGGGTACTGATAATCATCTCCAAGTGAAACTTTCCGGGGGAAATCCTTTTCTGTAAGGATAGAGAGAATGTCTTTATGACCTATCATGTGCTTAGAAGCACTTCTATCTATGAGTCAATTATCCTCTCCAAGTGTCACAGATCCTAAGAGGGTGGAAAACAAAACATAATCTTCAATCTCTTCTTTAGTCAACTTCTTGGGTGGTTCATCATCTTCAACTGCATAGGAATGATGTCTTTTGTTATTTCTCTTCTTGTATTCTCCCTTTCTGGAAGGACAATTCTTAGCAACCTGTCCCATCTTATCACAATGATAACATTGATAAGAGGAGAAACATTTTCCCTTACTTTGACCCTTATGATATTTATGGAATCTCTTTGGAGCGTGAGATTCTTTATGAAGGTGGGTCTCCGTTTGAAAATGATATTTTTTCTTTCCTACTTTAGCATGATAATCTAGGGCTTGATCTTCATTTCTTAATAGGATAGCTTCTCAGTTGGCCACTCTTGCTTCTTTTTGAACACATTCTTCCCATAAACTATCAAATTGGAGTTTCTCTTTTCTTGCACAAATAGTTTGGATGAAGGCATCCCAAGGTCTTGTGAGACCATTAAGAGTTGTCATTATGACTTCATCTTCATCTAAGTTTTCTCCAATTGCTTCTAACTATTCCTTGAATTGAGAAACCCTAGAGAAATAGTCTTGAACTGTTTCTCCTTTCTGCATCTTTGTATTCTTGAGTTGGGTTCTCAAATTCATCTTCTGGTTGATGTTCTTTCCTTCATATATTCTAGTTGGGGAATCAAACATATATTTTGGAGTATTCTTAGAAGACACTTGAGGGATCAAGTGTTCTTTAATGGAATATGCAATTATTCTTTTGGCCTTAATCATATTCTTCTTGTATTTCTCTTTGACTGCTTCTTCTTCGAGTTCCGGTACATTTTCTTTTATGAATTTTGTAAGGTCATTCTCTTCAAGAACGAGTCCAATTCTGTATTTCCAGGTACAAAATTTTTCCACACCTTCTAACTTGTCAACAAGCTTGGTGCTTACTGACATCTTGACCTGGAGCTAAGAAAATGACCAAAAAATGAGAATGCTAAAAAATTGAAACTGGGTTTACCAGGAGATGCACTGGGTTGAGGAAAGTTTGTTGGAGTTGACTATTTCAAAAAATTCCAGGTTTTACCCCTTGAAACTTGACCTGTGCAATTCTAGACTAGTACTTCTGGTACTGGTTCTAGTTTTCTGGTAACATTCAAAACTAGGGTTTGAATTTCCAGATAATTTGGCCACTGGAAAAGTTTGCTCAAGTTGCCAAAAGATGCACTAGGGTAGGGCGCACTTGCCATGATAGTTTTTGGTCAATAATTCCTCTTCAATGAAAAACCCTAATTTTCTTGTACGACAACAGTGACGTCTAGATACCTAGTGAAAGATGTTATATTCAGTCAAGCTCTGATACCATGTTAAGTTTTTACTGTTGTCGTACAATTACAACAACATAAAGAGGATCACTAAAAGAAACACAATCACAAGGTACACACCATTTTATCCCGGGAAACCCTCATGGGGGAGGAAACCAAACAAAAAATTATTCAATAATAGATTGCCAATACAATGCCAAGACTAAGACCAAAACACCAAGAATAAACTAAGACTGAGCATGAACTTCTCTTCTCCTTCCTCCTGCAACTGCAACTGTCTTCAAGATATGCGCATTGGATGAATGAGTGTGAGAGTGTATAAGTGAGGCACCATCCTCGCACATAAATACTAGTTGAGGAGGTGCTAGGGTTATGTCTCTTCACTTAGTAGGGCCGACTTCTTCTAGGAGTGGTTAAAACCACTTTATAAACACTAGGGGCTGACTTTACAAATACCACCATATAGATATGGTTTGATCAATCCACAAAATGGGATTTGGTCTTATACAAGACCCGACATGATTATTCCACAAAAGGGGATTTGATCTATAAGATATAAGATAATAAATTAAATATAATTAGAATATTCTTCAAAGTTACAATATTTCAACAAAATGTAACCTCTTAAAGAGGGATGCCCTATTCAAGAAATCATCTAAAGCATGTTAAAGGGTCTTTATGGGGCATTACACATCTTTTAAAGAAATGTTTCACATATTTAGAGTAGTGACCTCAAGGAGAAGATGACACTTATCAAATGTTGATTAAATCAAACCTGAAATGCAACTCTAAGAAGAACACCCTGTAACGTGACCCCAGTTTTGATCCATGGATTATCAATTCATATTTGTGTATAAGATGAATGGTCGAGGGGAAAGTGACGTAATATGTAAATATTTCACATTGAAGGTTAATAATAAAAATGAATCACTGAGTGCATACATATTATGACAAAAACATGGGGGGATATGATTCCACAAGAGAGGAAATAAATGGAGTTTAGGGGGCTCAAAGGGGCCAAACCCAAATAGTATTTTTTTGTGACTGGTAGAATCAACAACTAGTCGTGCATGTTCTCGCATGACACGAGGTCTTGTTATCCGACTGTTACCACTATAACCTCTGGGCATGCCAACACGACCCTTCAGGAAACACACAAGGTAAGTCGAGGGTTTCAAACCAGTGACTTCACATAACATAGTGCATTAACAATACACTCCATCAATGCAATGAAACCACTCATTGCATTGGATCTCAAGCTGTCCTATCATCGTCGGTTTTTTTTTAAATGCCTTTGCGGTTAATGGTGCACTCTATACATAGTAAGAGCACCAGTGCGTACTTATATGTCAACAACACCACTTAATTTAAATTAGAAAAAATATTTAAAAAAATATTTTCGCGTCGACGATGCACATTTTACCTAGATAAGCACCAGGGCACATTTTTTTAAAAGTGCATCGTTGAGTTTAAAATGGAAAAGTTATTGTTTTTTATATGGAAAACGTCATGTATTAAATTTGTTTACAGGTTGACGATGCGTAATAAACAATACTTAGGAAGCCATGTTTTTCTTAATTCATAAAACACCGACTGAATACATAAATTTATAAAATGTTTTCACTTTTGCAACAACACTGTTATACTATACCGATGTGTATATATGGTTGATGCACTGGTGCGTATAAATATGGTTGACTCCCCGATGCGTATTAAGTTATTATACACATTGAGATCCTATTTTTTTAAATCTTATGTAATTTATATATTTGATGATTCCTAGGTTTTTTTCCCATGGAGATTTTGAAAATTCCAATGGAAAAACAAGGGGAAAACTAAAACATGCCAGTAGAAATGTCCAAAAAAGGGTAGAATAAGATGGTAAAAAAAAGTGAACATGATTTTGTCGCAAGAGGAGTCATCCCAACTACATTATGCAACAGAGGTATGTAATCATTTATTTATTCTTTTACGTACATCGAATTTAATTATCGCATGAAATACTATTTTTTAATTTTTTTTTCCAGAAAAGAAAAAAAAAATAGAACCTATTCAACACCTAAGACAGGACGACAAGGAATAAAATGGATGATCTCAAACTTTGTGAGTATTTACGTTTTCGGTCTTTCTTAAGATTTCATGTTTGTTGTGATCCTTGTATTTAAATAATTAATTTACACTTGTCCATGGACATCTTCTAATATGTGCTAACATACAAAGAGGAGCCAACCCATGAATTGATAAACATTGGGTTAAGTATGGGTTGTGAGTATATGTTGAAGTATAAAAGTTTAATTGAACAATTTGTAATTAGTTATGTTGTTTAAATTACCCTGTTTTATAAGTAATGAAACAACAACAAAAACTTTGCATTGATTATATCCACTGTGCTTTATCATGTCGTATTAAACATGCCAGAAACAAAGTATGTAATGCAACCAATGGAGGAGATTTTGAGAGAATGAATGAAGCATGGCTTCGAACAAATGTGTATTATTTATGAAAGACTTGATGCTAAGGTATGTTTTTTGATTTATGCAATCATGTGTGTATATATATATATATATATATATATATATTACAATTTATTTTTATATTTGTATATGTAAGATGAAGGGGAGGAACATAAAAAACAAGCATATCAAAAAAACATTGTGTTAAAAAACCAAAGTACAATATTGCCTACAAATGATGAAGAAATGAGACATGCACACAACTCGAGTGATGAAAATAGTTCAATTGATGAATGCCGATCAATATAATTGAATGTTACTGCAAGTTGTATGTTTTGGAATATTTATCTTTGAAAATTAGGGATTTTGTTTAATGTACTCAACATATTGTCCCAATTTCACGAGGACATGTTACTAATAAGTGTAACAATTACATATTGGTTGCAATTTTATTATTGTGGACCTTTACCTTGTCCATTTTTGTATGACAATGGGTCTCTTATTCATATATAATAAAATGAGTTTCATATTTTATTGCATTGTTGAATGTTGTAAAATGTTGTGTTCCTGAATAATTAATATGTGGATTATTTACATTGTTACAAATAAATTAGGTGTAATTCATTGGATAATGTATTAATGCAATCATTATATCAAAACACAATAACAAAAATACCAAACAATATTATTATAAAAAATATTTGATTTTGAAATAATTAATTGAAATTTTGTAAAAGAAACAACTAATTAAAATATATACATATTAGTGCAATGAATTCTTTTGAATTCACTAGACGATGGCTGCCATAATATAGGAAGAAATTAGTTTTGAGAATTCATGTGCACTAGTGCACATTAATTATAATAATGCACCAATACGAACTATTGAGGAAACACGTCGTTTCGTAAACGATATAACTTACAATAATATTTATCGTTTCAAAACATACAACGATGCACTAATTATAATGTACACATCGTTTCTTTATGTTAATTATACACAAAAGGGCTCTAAATATAATTTATGCATCAATACCTTTACTCTAATATACGTACCGGTGCTTAGTAAAAATAATGGGGCCGACATCTCACCTCGAATATTCAAAATTTCACTACTCTTCGGTGCACATGGTAAAATAGACACTAGTACATACTAATTATACAAGCACCAGGGTGCACACTATATTAAATGCATCAGGTCTCAAGATAAAATAATCACACAAGTGCTCACTATAAAGTAAATGCAGTGGTGCATACAAAAAATATAAAGCACAGATACTTACAATATGGAAAAAACATTGGTGCTTTATACACAAACAAAAATGGAACTAGTACGTAGAAATTATAAGACCATTGGTGCTTTGCATACAAAGAAAAAGGTGAAACTGGTGCGCAATAATTATAAACACACCGGGGTGTTTGTATTATATTAACGCACCGATGCAGGTTTGTAAAGACCGCACCAATGCGTTTTGACAATAACAACACCGGAAAAAAAACATCTGCAAAAACCTTTGGCCACCTAATTTTTTTTGGTTATATGGAACATTCTTTAAAACCTCAACATCCAATAGAGGAGGTTGTAGTGAAGGTTTTTTGGAAATTTTGTCAAATTTTATAACACTAGAAACCTCCGCAAAAAAATCCGCTAGAAGATGTTCTCCTTGTAGTGAAGGCATCGTGATTCCATAATTCTTAATGTTTCAAGTAATTTTAGGGTTCACCCCCTCTTGATGTATGACCTCTTTCCCCCTTACAACAAGTTTACACTTGACGTTGCCGATTTTTTCTTCTATAGGTTATAGGTTAAGTAGCATAGTAAATTTCCACATAAGCAAGAAATATTATTTGAGTAGTGATAGTATTAGGAAAAACATTAGCGTGAGAGACAATCAAGAGTTCACATTCTAGATTTCAAATCTGCAATTTATGCATAGAGATGAAACAATTCATTTTCCCCGACTGGTGAAAACTGAAGCAAATAGGTTCCTTCTGGCCCACACACATTTCATATACATTTATTTTGTCTTTACTATAGACTAGGAGGTGACATGGACTTTGCACGGTAGACCCACATGGAATCAATATAGACATCACATATTTGGTGAACACCAGTATTCATTGATGTTCTTAACAAAGTATAATCACTACCTCTTTATTCTTAATCCAAAAATCCATCACTACATCTCCTCAAACAACTGGAATGTAGAAAAATTAGATGGAAACTTGGTGAAGGCTGCTCAAAATTTTATAAATTGATTATACATTGTCGATTTCAAGTAAGCCAATGACGAGCAAGGCACCAAGTAAGTTAAACTAAAGTGTCCCCTCGAATGACTTCACTGGTTGGTCTTTCTTTTTGGAAAACCTCGAAAATATATATTTAAGTTTAATTTGAAATAATTACATGAGGGGTTGTTATTGACCATAAAAAGTGAAAATATGGTTATAAAACTCTTTTAAAAATTATAACTTAAAAAAAAGGTGATAAAACTTTTTAAAAATTATACTTAAAAACTAAAGCTAAGGAGATTATGAGTTTCATTTCATCTCACTTAGGTTTGCATATGCATATGTTGTCTTATATCAGTGGCTTTTACTTTAGTTATTGGTTTCCAATAAAGTAGATGAGAGTTAAAAACTTAATCTAAAGAGATGATGAGTTTCATTTCATCTCACTTAGGTTTTCATATGCATATGTTGTCTTATATCAGTGGATTTTACTTTAGTTATTGGTTTCCAATAAAGTAGATGAGAGGGCATACACTAACATAGTATAAAAGTGATTTTAAATTTATTATTAAATTCTTAAATATTAAGATTTATTTTCTCAATATTATTTTATAGTAAATTTCATGAATTTCATATTATTTTTATAAGACATATTTAGTTTATTATTTTCTTAGTTCCATAGTGTTGAAAGGTTTCAAATTTTGATTCGGATTAGATCGTTATATTATTTTTCATCTATCTCAGTGGGTGGAAAATTGGAGGAATCAATTTGCAGACCATTTCAATGAATGGTCCAAATTTGGAAATTTAGGTCCAAAAACCATCTAAAATCTTCCTAAGCCACTTTGAGGCATCAAAAACCATTTTTTTGGTCCAATCCTTACAATGGAGGAAGATTCTATATTCTACACATTGATACATTTCCAATGGTGCAAGAATCATGTAAATCAAAGTTCGTATGCGAAAGTTATGCCTCACGCAAGTTGACCTACCGTATTGATCACCATGGTGTGAGTGGATGCCACGTCAACATCCATTACTTAGACATGTGGGGATAGCCACGCAGTGTATTTTCTAAGAGAATTTTAGAAGGTCCAAAACCTATCACCATTGAGGGTTGAGGAAGTAAAAAACCTACCCCTAGATAGCTATCAGGTTGTGTTAAATACTGAGCTGCTAGGAGGACATGGGGTTCCATTCTATGTTATTGTATTTTGTTCCATAGTAGAGTAGGACAAATAGGACTGGTAAATTAGAGAGCATAACAAAGGGAGTTAATTCTCTGTAGTAGCCTAACAGGCCATAGGTCTCAAGTAACTCCATAAAGAGTGCCTTCTCCTTTATAATTGCATTATTTCCATACCATAAAAAAGAGAGCAGAGAAGCCTCATATTCTAGCTGGATTTTCTCCCATAAGGGTTTTCTAGAGAAAATATTTGTGTTCTTTTGTGGATGGTGTGTGATTGTATTTTACTATTCTCCATTTTCTACATTTTATCTATTTCATGCATAATCCGAAAATCAATAACTAAATATTCAAGAATCTAAAGGAATTTAACCTTCATAGTGTAGATTTTAGTTTCATTTATCACATTTGTTGTGACAAACTATTCTAGTGGAATATCCACAACAGTTTACAGATCAAATCTTGTTCCCATCCCTTTGTTCAGTATGTATAAACTTTAAATCCTCACTAGATAGTTGTGATCTTGAATGCTTTACTTGGTTCTGCAGAAAAATGTCAAGTAAAACAACAGTGGCTCTTTGTGTTGGGAATTTTCTTTTATTGGTGAGAAAAATATCCTTTGTTAAGCTACGTTGTAAGATAAATAATAGTAAGTGTTATTTGTGGGACAAGCATAAGAGTATTATTACATAAAAAACGAAGCAATAGAGTATGCATTCAAATGAAATTACAAATTAAACTACAAAGGTGAACGAAGAAGTCGTTGTTCTTTGAGGAAAAAAACAAAAACAAACATGAGGGTGATGAACAATAAAGATGACCTCCAGTCTCATTCCTATAACATAACCTTACAATTCTTCTCCCTTTCAAATGTTTTCCCATGGATTTCATTTATAGACAAATTCTAAATCTCTCAGTGAAGACAAAGTTCTAATGTGAAATCCATTTATTCAAAATAGAGATCCCAATGCTTGAAAGGGACTTTGGGAGGCAAAAGTACTCTTCATAAATAGGATGAGAGCTCAAATTTCTCATGTACATCAACCTAGAGCCACCCGAGTAAGGCTTGGATCCTTAAATGCGTCAAAGGGGTTGCACTCACTTGTGTAAACTAACTTACATAGATTTCAAAGGAAATGTTGCACAAGTTGCGCAAATGTTGGTACAGACAGGCCACACAAGTGTATAAAAACCCACTTTCTAATGTTTTTTTTGCTTGGTCTTTTTGGTGATGTAAAGTAGCCATAAAGTAGCCTTATTATCAATTGTATTATTTCCAATTGATGATGCTTTTGAAAAATCACTTGAATGTCTCTTATGAGTGAAATTGAGATGATAAAGATGCTCCCTTATGTGTGAAGGTAAGATATTTCATATAGCCAAAATACATCATTTTTTTTTATGTCCCACATGCTTGTAATTTGTATAGACTAATAGAGAGAGAGATAGATTTGACCAAGAAGAAAAGACTACCTACAGAAAAGTGATGAAGCGCACCTAAAAAACAACCAAACATACTTGTGTTGACGATCTCTTATACAAATGAGGTATGCATTTCCATGCTTGTGAAATTATCAAAATACATTACAATAGTAGACATGTTTTATTTGTGAACATGTCTTAACATTATGATCCATCTATATAGTAAGAATAGTGAATAGTCTTGCAAGTGAAAAATACTTTATGTGGAAACATGTGTTTCCCATAGAGGTTCTAATAACAACAGAGGATTGCTCACTAGGAGGGGCCATAGAAATTGTAGGAAGCTATGTGAAGAGGGTTTCCACTAGAGGGCATTGATAACTGTAGAAACACAGGTTTCTTCAACTGGAAATGGAACTTGCAACCATTGCAATGTATGACCCACCCCAATGTGATATTGATTTAATGTCGAACATTGGGGGGAACTAAAAAAAAGAGCAATGATGACGCTCTTTGTCCAGTCTGAGGTTCACCATTAATGATGGAAATGGGAACAAAAATACAACAACACTTTTGGAATAACATGATTTGGTGCCAATAGAAGTGAATAGGTGAGAGTGAAGGACAAGAGGTCCCTTAGGATCAACAAAGGATAAGCCAAGTAATGAATTATAATGGGGGAGGACTATGATAATGATAGATGAGTTTTTTCAAATGAGGATGGCACTCAAGACTTCCCTTCAGTGGAGCATAAATGATGGATAACAAGGGTAGTAGTAAAAACCAACTAGACACAACATGACCTGATGTCGGGGAATAACCAAATTATTGATGTATACTAGACTGGGAGTAAGGATACATGAAGACAATAAAAAATATAGTTGATGAAGGAAACTCTTGGAATCATAGTGATTGGTACTGGGACACAAGAAGTATTGTAGACAACTAGACCCATTGAAAAATGTGTAACTGAGTACAGATTATTCATCCAAGGGTGACAAGGATTGCTATTGAGTTTGAAAGAGATACCATCAAAAAATATGGTACGAGTGTTGATGTTTCCCTCATTTTTGGTGTTTTGAATATTTTTTAGTGTTTTGGTGTTTTTGAATTATTAATGAATAAAAGAATTTAGATACATTACACACAAGGATGTTGGTGTTTTGAGCATGCAACCAAGCAATTTTGTCGTATGCGGCTATAGCGGTCAAAGTGAATAGGGATGGGGCCCCTAAGGTGGGTCTCTTTGGATGGGTGAATGTGTGATGGAGTGGAATGCAGATGGTATACTAGTACTGAATGAGATAAGAAGCCAATGGAATGTGGGGAATCATTTAGCATGACCAACCATAAGAACGTGATTTGTCGAGAGTATGAGGGTGTGAGTTAGCATGATGAGGAGAAGGATGTATGAGGCAAATGTGGGCATCTCAAGAAGGATTGTTGGAAAAGAAAACAAACATCCAAAGATGACTCCACAAAGGAATCAAATTCAGCTACAACAAGTTCAAGTTCAAGTATGGTTGATTAGGTCTTATATACTTGTAATGTTTCACAACATCATTAGGATTGGTTAATAGACTCTGGTGCTTCTCATCATATTTGTCTTCATAGGAATTGGTTCTCAACTTACCAATCTATAGATGACGATGTTGTTTTTATGGGAAATGATATTTCTTGTAAAATTATTGGGATTGGTAGTATCATGGTTAAGATGTATGATGATACTGTAAGAATGTTAACATATGTGAGGCATGTACCCGAACTTAGAAAAAACTTAGTATCTTTAGGAGCTCTATATTTTGGTGGTTATAAATTTATAGTTCAAGGTGGGGTACTGAAGGTGTCCAAGGGCGTCTTAGTAGTCATGAAGGATAAAAAGGTCAGGAATCTTTATCAGCTAGAAGGAAGAGCTGAATCAGATCAAGGAACAATAATATCTGAAAGTGCAAGTGACTCTACTTGTTTATGGCACCAGTGTTTGTTTCATATGAGTGAGAAAGGCCTTAAGGTACCGGTAGATCTTAAGTTACTTCCAAGCTTAAAATCTTTGAATTTGAATTTTTGCAAGAATTTTGTTTTTGGAAAACAATGTAGACAAAATTTTAAAACATGAAGACATATAAGTAAAGGTATCATTGATTACATTAATTCAGATGTTTGGGGACCATCCCCTACAATTTATTTTGGAGGATAGTCATATTTTGTAATATTTATAGATGATTACTCTAGAAAGGTGTGGATCTATTTAGTTAAAAGAAAAGATGATGTATTTAATTCTTTTACGCAATTTAGAGCTTTGGTTGAAAAGATCACTGACAGGTCAATCAAATGTTTAAGAATAGATATGGAGGTGAGTTCACATATTTGGAATTTGAAAACTATCACAAGGAAGTTGGGATTGAAATACATAAAACCATGATCTATAATCCTTAGAGAAAAAGTGTTGCCGAACACATGAATATGACTCTTCTAGAGAGAGAAAGGAGCATGCTCCGTAATTCCAAGTTACAACATGCATTGTGGGCAGAAGAAATTCTTACAACATGCTATCTGTTAAATCGATCACCTTCAACTTCAATAAAATTTAATGTTCCAGAAGAGGTATGGACATGTCATTCATTTGATTATTCAATGATGAGAATATTTGGTTGTGATGCTTATGCTCTTATTTCTAAAGATCAATGTTCTAGTTAGATCCTAGATCAAAGAAATATGTCTTTGTTGGTTATGGTGACGGAGTTAAGGGATACAAATTGTGGTATCCTACTGCCCACAAAATCATCATAAGTAGAGATGTAGTATTTTATGAATCCTCACTCATAAAATCAGATATGGTAGATGTTGAAATGAGACAAGAACATGTACCACAAACTCAACAAGTTTAGTTGGAGACTCACCCATCTTCAAAAAAGAAGGAGCATGAAGAAGTTCCAAAGGAAGAAGATGAGGATGCAAAAAATATACAAGAAAATGTGTATATGCCTCAACCATCTCTAAGGATATCTACGTGGGTCAAGAATCCTCCTAGAAGGCATGACGAGTATGTTTCATCCGTGGATTTGATTTCTAATGATGGGGAACCTAGTTGTTATCAGGAAGTGATGGATGGTACTGAAAGTGCTAAATGGAAATAATTTATGAAAGAAGAAATGGGTGCCTTAGTCAGGAATAAAACATGGGACCTAGTATAACTTCCAAAGGACAAGAAGGTTCTTGGTTGCAAGTGGGTCTACAAACTGAAAAAGGGTGTTGATAATAAAGTTGAGAGGTATAAAGCAAGACTGGTAGCAAAAGGGTATTCAAAAAAGGAAGGTATTGATTTCCATGAATTGTTTTCACCATTTGTTAAGCTTGTTTCAATTTGTGTTGTGTTAGCACTAGTTTCTTTAATTGATATTGATTTAGAGAAATTGGATGTTAAAACAACATTTTTACATGGAGGTTTGGATGAGGAAATACATATGGAACAAACAAAAGGGTTTTTTCAGGATCGCAATAAAATGTTTGTTTGCAAACTTAATAACTCATTGTATGGCCTGAGGTAGTGTCCCAAGCAATGGTGCAAGAAGTTTGTTTCCTTCATGGTGATCCATTTTTTTTCAAGAAGTGAATATGATTATTGTGTTTACTTTAAAAAGTTGGAAAATGGTATATTCATTATTTTGGTGTTATATGTTGATGATATGCTTGTTGCAAGAAAAAAACATGGTTGAAATCAACAAGCTAAAGGCTTAGTTGGCTAGTACATCTGGTATGAAGGATCTAGGAGAAACAAATCAAATCTTGGGCATGGAGATACATAGAGATAGGAAAAATGGTAAGGTGTGGTTATCGCAATAGAAGTATGTGGAGAAAATACTTATTAGATTCGGTATGAATAATTTGAAACCAATAAAAATCCCTTTGGCTTCCCATTTCAATCTTTCTTCAAGTTTGTGTCCCAGTAATGATGAAGAAAAGGAGTATATGTCTCATGTACCATATGCTAATATAGTAGGAAGTTTGACATATGCGATGGTAAGTACTAGACCAAATATTTCACATGAAGTTGGTGTTGTCAGCAGATACATGGAAAATATAGGTAAAGAGGATTGGGCAACAATGAAATGGGTGATTCAATATCTTAGGGGCACAAGTAACTATTGTATTACCTATAATGGTTCTAGTTATTTATTATGTGGTTATGTCGATTCAGATTTTGTAGCTAACTTGGACAAAAAGAGATCAACTTCAGGATATGTCTTTACTCTTGCAAGTGGAACTGTTAGTTGGATGTCAAAGATTCAAAACATAGTTGCTTTATCCACTACTGAGACATAATATATAACTACCTCACATGCTTGCAAGGAGGAAATTTGGTTAAAAGGTTTGATGGGTGAGTTTGGAAGGATGTAGGACAAGGCAGAACTATTCTGCGATAGTCAATGTGATATTCATTTGGCTAAAGATCCAGCTTATCATAGTAAGACAAAGAATATTCCTATTAAATACCATTTCGTAAGACATGTTATTAATGAAGGTGAAGCGGCTCTGGAAAAAGTCCATACAAAAGAAAATTGTGTAGACATGTTCACGAAATCATTATTGTTAGAGAAGTTGTGGTGGTGTTTAGCTTCTCTTGGCTTGAAAGAAAGGTGATGAATAAATTTGGGCATGATATATCAAGTAAATTGTTGTAAAAAAATTGGAAATAAAACTTGAATAATAAAAAAAACACACTAAAACATCAAACCTAAAAAGAAAACTAAAAAAAACATAAAAAGAAAAATTGATTAAAAAACAAAGGCAGGGGGGGAGGGGCGGTGTGGTTCCTAGAATCACCTCTCCCCCTATTACTTACCCTCATGCCCACCCAAAGCCCCTTTCACCCATCCCCCTCCCTCTCTCCCCCATACTATCCCCCTTCCCCTCCCTGCTCCCCCACTCCCTATCCCCTACCTCCTCTTGTTGCTCATAGACCACACCAATAGGTGTCAAGTTCCAAACTTTCCACTCTGATGAGAAACACTCCCTACCTCCCTATGCAATCTGTGGACTATGATAAAAAATGACGGGTTCCAAACTTGTCTCCTATTGTCGTGGTCTACAGGTGGCATCGAGAGGTAGGGGGCAGGGAGGGGGAGAAGGATGGGGAGAAGAGGGAGGAAGGGGGACATGCAACGAGGGGTTTGGGTGGGTATTGGGGAGAAGGGGGATTTCGAGAATCACCCTCCCCCATTTTGATTTTTGTTTTTTTAATTACTTTTTAATTTGATTTTTTTATTATTT
>ML863892.1:7269-17333 GCA_009831015.1 Picea engelmannii | reverse complement strand
CAAGGGGATGTACATGATCATGTGGTCATCATTTATGGTATTGATATCGCAGATTATTTATATGTGTTATGTTTTAATTAATGATTGATTGATCAAATAGCGCGCTTGGAAATAAAAAGGAATTGTGCCTCGAGTTGGTCACTGTTAGATAGTTTGCGTATATTGGACACCTTGTGCGCTTTTAATTTCATTTGGATTGAAGAAATGTTTAAATGTTTATATTTTTGGTTGCGCACCATGCACAATGTTGGATTTTGATTTCTAATTCTTGCTCGCAATTGAAGGGTTATGTTACTATATTGTTATGTTGGTTGCCTTGGGTTGGTCTGATGATAGTCCTTAGCTTAGTGGGATTGTTTGCCTGTGTCGGGAGGGTTGTAGACACCTCCATGTTCCTCAGAACAGTCGCCAGCACTAAGACCTTAAATGGTTAAAATCGATGGGAACCTGGGCTTGAGCGTTGCTTATGTGTCTTGGAGGTCCTAACCATTGCTGAGTAGGATGGGCGGGTAGTCAGTTCTACTTATCATCATGTGATCGTCGTTTATGCATGCAGTTACTTGTCGCGCGTCCTTGTCGTCTTTTTATGTTCATCATGGTTGCGTCTTATTCGTCGTCAGGTGGCGACGTAGAGTCGAATGCATTGATTGTTTCCTTTGTACATGCGCGCACACACTTTTTAAACACACACACAAAAAAAATAAATTTGCACTAGTTACTAGAGTTGGGTCGTCGTAACGAGGAGGTTGTTACATATGGTATCAGAGCCGGTTTGACCCGCGACTTAGGATTCGCTATGGCTTTCGTTGACATGAGTTGATTTTATTATACTATTGTTGATCGAGTTGATTGGGTGCGTGCAGGTAATCATGGTTAGCGGACGCCGTGGAGTAGATGACGGGGTTCTAGGGGAGGAGGCATGACGCCTCCAGTAGCATCCCCGCCTGAGGGGTCTAACCCCCAGGGAGGCGAGCAAGTTCTCGGACAGGAGTAGATAGCGGTTGGTGATGTTGTTGGGATGATGAGATCTTTTCAGCGCATGTCCGAGGCACTGATCAGTCGATTGGACAGAGACGAGGCCAGGGCGCCGGCACCCGCTGAGGTTCCACTGCGCACACCGACCGTTACCGGTAGCGTTCACCGTGAACTCGAGAAGGTTAAATTTCCCGAGTTCTTTGGTACCCCGGATGGCACCGCCGCCGAGGCATGGTTGGAGAACATGGCGATGTGCTTCTCACTTCACGATTATACCTCCAACATGAAGGTCCGCATGGCGGTCTTCCAACTGAAGGGGAGTGCTCTACTATGGTGGAAGACGCTCTTGCCGCAGTTGAACATGGACGTTGAAGACGTGTCATGGGAACTGTTCAAGGAACGGTTCCGAGAGGGGTACCTTTCAGAGGAATTCATTAAGCGTCAGCACAATGGGTTCAACGCATTACAACAGGGAGGTCGTACAGTGCCCGAGTACGAGGCATGTTCATGGAGCTGCTCCGGTATGCTCTGCACCTTAACACAGAGAAACTCAAGGTCAACCGGTTCGTTTTTGGCCTTAACGGCAGCCTGCGTGAAAAGGTTAGGATATTGATGCCTCAAACCTTGCACGACGCTGTCCAAAAGGCCCTCATAGCAGAGGAGGAGCTTATTAGTGGGGGTCAAACCAGGACTCCAACAAGACCCACAGGGCGGGGTTCATCTGGTACACCGTAGCATCAGACCCCAGCGAGACATACGCCGAGATATCGTGGCCTCCAGAGAGGATCCACTTTCACTACACCCCGACGACTGCCACCTCAGTAGCGGGCACCCTATCGGGGACCACAGCACCAGCATCAACATCGTTCGCAGCAGCAATTGTTTAGGCCTGTTCAATAGAACAGACCAGGGTTCCAGGCCAGTGGGCCATCGTCTTCTACTTTGGGTACCAGGACTACTGGGCCGAAGAAGGGGTGTTGGATGTGTGGGGGGCCACACTACCAGTGCGACTGTCCTGTGGAGAGGACCAGGGCGTCCGGATCAGTCAGACCCACTACAGTGGGAAATATGGGCAAGGCCCATCGGATTCATGCAGCGATGAATAATCGCCAGGCAGAGCACCAGTCGACTGTGCTCGAGACGATGGGTACTGTCGCTGACCAGACCCTTAGTATTTTGATAGACCCAGGTGCTACTGAGAGTTTCATTTCTGGTGCAGCGCTAAAAAGCATTAAGGTCAAGGCATTCAAACATAATGAGTTTAGCTTCGTAGAGATGGCTTCAAGAGCCAAACAAAAGGTTGGAGGAAAGGTTACGGGCTGCGCCCTTAACCTGGGAGAGTTTGTCACAAGGGTCAACTTGTATGTCACGATCTTAGGATCTTATGACGTCATGATTGGTATGGATTGGTTGGAATCACATGAGGCGATACTCAACTGTAAGACGAAACAGTTGAGCTTGGTTGATGATGAAGGACAGAGACGTGTGATTATAGGACGGAACCAGGGAGTTTCCCTGAGGTTTGTCTCTTCCTTACAATTACGGAAGAGTATGCGCAAGGGGTGCAAGCTTTATGCGATCCTTGCGCTAAATGAAAAGGGAGTGGCGGAAGGTCTAGAACACTTTCCAGTGGTGAAGGAGTTTGCGGACGTGTTTCCAAAGGAGTTACCTGGGATGCCGCCCAAAAGGGAATTGGAGTTTACCATAGACCTAAAACCGGGGACCGAACCGATAGCAAGAATGCCTTATCGGATTTCGACCCCGGAGTTGCAAGAGTTGAAAATGTAACTGAATGAGTTGCTGGACCTGGGACTGATACATCCTAGTGTGTCACCGTGGGGTGCACCTGCTATTTTCATACGAAAGAAGGACAGATCGTGGAGGCTCTGCATTGACTATCGTCAACTGAATGAGGCTAAGATCAAGAATCAGTATCCCTTACCAAGAATTGATAATTTGTTCGATCAAATGAAGGGTGCGATGGTGTTTTCCAAGATTGATTTGTGATCAGGGTATCACCAGTTACGAATCAAGGAGGATGACATCCCTAAGACCACCTTTAAGACGAGATTTGGACATTACGAGTTTACTGTTTTACCATTGGGACTGACAAATGCCCCAGGGGTATTTATGAGTTTGATGAATGGGCTGTTCCGCGAGTACTTGGACAAGTTTGTCCAAGTATTCATTGGCGATATTTTGATCTACTCTCGAATGATGGAGGAGCATGACGAGCACTTGCACTTGGTACTACAATGTTTACGAGAACACAAATTGTATGGGAAGTTGTCCAAATGCTCTTTTTATCAATCAAGGATTTACTACTTAGGGCATGTCATCTCCAACGAAGGTATCACCGTGGCTCCAGCCAAGGTTGAGGCTATTATGGAATGGCCTGCACCAACGAATGTCACAAAAGTGTGTAGTTTTATGGGTTCGGTAGGATATTATCGACGGTTTGTCGAGGGATTTTCGAAGATAGAAAATCCGATCACGGAATTGCAGAAGAAAAACAAGAAGTTCGGTAGGACCGAGAAATGCGGGGAAGCATTTCGGAGGCTTAAGGAGTTGTTGACGACAGCGCCGATACTAAAGGTCCCTGACATGGATGCGGACTTCTTGGTATGCACTGATGCATCCAAGAAAGTATTAGGCAGAGTATTGATGCAAGACGGACGAGTGATTGCTTAATTTTCGAGGAAGCTGAGAACACATGAGGAGAACTACGCGATGCACAATTTGGAGTTATTAGCCATAGTTTATGCCTTGAAGGTTTGGAAACACTACCTTGTTGGACGAAAATTTGAATTAAAGACTGATCATTGTGGGCTACAACACATTTTCACGCAAAGCGACCTGAACGCGCGACAACGACGTTGGTCGGAATTTCTTAGCAAGTACGACTTTGAGATTACTTACATAAAGGGAACAGTGAATCGAGTGGCAGATGCTTTGATTCGGAGGCCACGCATCTTTTCGGTGTTGCCTCTTCAAACGAATCTATGTGAGAAGATTCTCACTTTACAGCGTGACGATGACTAGTACAAAGAAGTCAAGGATTTTATTGGACCAAAACACAATGATGGTACCACGATATGAGGGATTTTATTTTGATAGCGATGGGCTATTAAGGTTTATAATTTGGATTTATGTACCGCCAAATGATGATTTGAGGATGTTCATCCTGAGAGAGGCTCATAGAGCAGTTTACATGGCTCACCCAGGAGTTACGAAGATGAGGGCAGACCTTAAACCCTTATTCTTCTGGAGGGGAATGAAGGCTAACATAGTCAACTTTGTGGCTAGATGTCTAGAGTGTCAGCAGGTAAAGGCTGAACATAGACACCCGGCAGGATTACTTCAACCACATGCCATTCTGGAATCGAAATGGGAAGTTATTTCGATGGATTTTATTATTGGATTGCCACTGACGGCAAGGAGACACGACTCGATTTTTGTAGTAGTAGACACTCTGACGAAGAGTGCTCACTTTATTCCTGTGCGTACGATGTATCAGGCACCTGACATAGCGAGGGTTTTCATCAGTGAGATTGTGAGGCTGCATGGCATGCCTAAAAACATTATATCCGATCAAGGATCGGTGTTTACTGGATGATTTTGGATGAGTTTCCAAGAGGCCTTGGGAACCCAACTTAACTTAGTACTTCTTATCACCCAGAGACGGGCGGACAGACAGAACGAACCAACCAAACCTTGGAAGACATGTTACGCATGTATGTGATGGACCAACAAAAGCATTGGGAGGAATTCTTGCCTCTAGTAGAGTTCTCTTACAACAATAGTTACCAGAGCACCATTAAGATGGCGCCTTTCGAGTTTCTTTATGGGCGACCATGTTGGACGCCCTTAAGTTGGGATCGGCTTGAGGATAGGGTCCTGGTGGGACCAGAAGTGATCCAAGAAATGGAAGAGCAAATGAAAACCATAAGACCAAGGATTAAAGAAGCGCAGGATCGGCAGAAGAGTTATGCCGATGCGCACCGAGTCGACCATAGTTACGAGGTCAAAGATCGAGTCTTCTTGTGGGTTGAACCGCATAAGAGTTCGATCAAGTTTGGAAAGGGAGCTAAACTCTCTCCTAGATTCGTGGGACCTTTTGAGAATGTGGAGAGAAAGGGGCCCGTGGCCTATCGACTAGCCTTGCCTGACTCTTTGAGGTATATGCACGATGTTTTTCATGTATCTGTTCTGAGACATTATATTAGTGATCCTACACACGTGACTGACATGAGTTCATTGTAGGTATCAGAAGAGGGAGCGCTCACGGCTGAGCCGGTCCGCATCTTAGATCATCGCGTTCGACAGTTACAACGTCGAACGGTAGATCAGGTCAAGGTCCAGTGGGACAGTTATAGTCCGCACTCGGCGACCTGGGAGGATGCATATGATATGCGTCAACAGTTTCCATTTTTGTTTGATAGATAGACTTATGATACTGTGATACTTTTATTTTGGCATATATACTGAGAAACTTCGGGACGAAGTTTAGACCAAGAGGGGGTGTATGTAACATCCCACCCTGGTGCACTGAGAAAACTTATTATTTGAGGACACTTGCTCGCAAGTGATCTGGACTTTTCTGATGTTAAAACATTTATACTTGATTATGATGTGTTATGATAGACAACATGAGGTTTTACTATTTGATGTAGACAGGTGCTATTGACTCAGTTTTATTACGTGTGCAGGGTTTTGGACCTTGATGATGCAGAGGCATCAATGGAACCCCCTTGGACTTCAGATTGAGTCAGGGAGTGTGCTATTGGGTTGATTTATTTACTGTGATATTTCATTTGATGTGATGATATGATGTTGACATTTTTGACATGATTGTTGATGATGCAGGCTGACGATAGCTTGTCGACCAGACTCACATATGGAGTGAAGGGGCCACACACGATTTCCAGAGAGGTTGAGGGATAGGTGTGGACAACAGCACTGCCATAGCCTACTAGCACTCTCGTCGTGGCTTGAACTGTAGGTTAACGATTACCTAGTTCGAGAGGATCCACGATGCCATGAGGGAAGACTGCGACAGTCGCTCACGATGATTCTAAGGGGAGCGCAATAAGGCGAGGGCCTTATTCCTTAGAGCCCTTAGTCTCCCACAAGTTCACATGGCGGAGTATTGACTCCAGGGGTTATAGATGTCTACCAATCAGTCAAGTTGGCGAGTGGCAACCTTGGAGCACATGGTGCATCCTGAAGGTCATGTCGCACAAAAGAAACACAAGAAGCGAGTGGAACCCTTAGAGCATGTGGTGCATCCTGAAGGGCACGTCGCGCAAAGGAAATGAATGAGGCGAGTGGCACCCTTGGAGAATGTGGTGTGTCCTGAAGGGCACATCACATTGATGTTGATGAAGGAAACAAACCTAAATAGCCCTAAGATAATAACACCTTAAGAAATCCTTAAACAACTTCCCTAACCCAGTGTCGGCCAATTCAGAATCTAAGTACTAAGTCTAAAACTTTTAGGGTGAAATTTTAGTCTAACCTTAAGAACAGACCCTGGAATAAAAATAACAATTTAAACAAAAACCCACCTAAGTAATAGTTGGGTCTTCATAAAATTCTTGGGGTGATGACGAGGGTAAGATTTAAATTAAAACTGATGGTTTTAAAATTTTACAAAGAAGAAATTAATTCCTAACTTGTGAAAGAACAAAAGATATTAAATAAATAATAAATGAAAAGATTATCTAGCACATTTACCTTTTTGGTTTAAAAAAAAAAGGAAGGGATTAATAAAAATAGGGAAACTAAGTAATAAAGGAAACATAGACAATTAATAAGTAATAAAATTATTTAACGTCCAGGAGTGTAAAAAGTTATGAATTTAAAAATAAAATGAAAAGATTAATTAGCGCATTACCTTTTTGGTTTTTAAAAAAAAAGAAAAAGAGAAGGGATTAGTAAAAATAGGGAAATGAGCCTTTTAATAAATTAAAGAAAATAATTTTGGAGAAACGTGGGGGATGAGTGACACTTGTAAGACAGAGAATTTTTAGAGGGTTTTCATTAAAACTTAAATAAAATGTGATTTAGGGCAAGGGTGGGTCTCAAAACTCTATAAAAGAAAGGAAAGATGAGGAAGAAGGGGGTTTTTTGGAACGTAACGTTACGCTGTCGAATTTGGACTGGATTGATTGCTTGTGAGGAGTTGGGATTTTCTCAGCTTGTATTGGAGTGGTAGCTCAGCCTTGCGAGGCGAGCTGGGAAGCTAGGCATACCTTCTGGATTTATGTGGCCCCTTTGCAGCTCGGGGGGCTAAGGGGGGAAGCAGAGTACCACTAGCGATTGGCTGGGAGGTACTGATGAGGTCTCTACGGTCAGTGAGCGAGAGCGGCACGGAGGGCAGGAAGCGGTATGGAGCATGCGACGTCATCCGAAGCGGGCGAAAGGCAATGGTATGATTTTATTTCTGGTAGAGTAGGAGGCATTTGGATATATGGTTAGATATGCATGTGTTTTAAATGGATAAACTGATTTTTAGTTCATGACTGAATTTGTGTTATAGCTGGGCTGAATGATTGTTGATGGGTTTCTGTGACCTTCCTTGGATCTGTATGATCTCCCGCCGTGCCTTGCATTGTTGTTTGCGTTTTTACCTTTGCAGTGGCATTATATGTTCATGGCTGTGTGTAGGGCGTTTATATGTTAATGGCTGGGTGTATGGAGTTCATATGTTAATGGTTGTTTTTACCCAAAGGGTGTTTTTAAGTTAATGGCTGTGTTTATATCTGACTGGGGGCATTTTTAAATTTGGTTATGGGCATTTGTTTTAATCTGAGCATTTTGTATTGTCGTGGGCTTTTTATACCAGTGTGGGCATATTTTATATTACCGGAGTTTTTTTTTTATATTGCCGTGGGCATTTCATATCTCTGAGGCTGTATTATATAGCACAGGGGCGTTTTTATATTCACCGAGCATTTTTAATATTAATGGGGGTCATCTGATGTTAATGTGGGCATTTTCATGTTAACGGGGGCGTTTATAAAAATTTTGGGGCGTTTTTACAGTGATGGGGGCGTTACAAATTTCTGTGGTCAGTTTGTTTTAAATGTGGGAATTCATATATGAATGTGGGCATCATTATATCTGACTGGGTCATTTTTAAACATGGCTAGGAGTGTATTGGCATTCAGTCCTTGTAAAATAGTTCTGGCAATTTGTTTTATAATATTGTTGTAACTTGCAATTTGTTTTTTTATGATTACTACCAATTCGTCCTGGTAAATGAGTTCTGGCGATAGTTATTGGCTTTTCTGGCAATTGATAAGTTTCACCTTGACTTCCTATGTCTTCCTTTTCTGAGTTGTAATTGAAACGAATATTCAAATTCTTGCAATTTTCAGTTTTGATTTTTATTTCAAACAAATATTAGAATCCTTGCGGTTTCAATCCTTAAACCTTTATTGAATAACTATTAGAATCCCTGCACTTTCGGATTAAATTGTTATTTGAAATGAATGTCAGAATCCCTGCCTTTCAATTTTTATATTTTACTTTTAATTGAATATCAGAATCCACGTCAACTTTGGACCATTCGTAGTTGCTCCACTCCTATTTGGCTCTCGAGATAATGTGGGGGAATTTTAATTGGGGAATTTGATGTTGGACACAGATCGGGTGAATGACTTGATTCACATTAGTGCTTAGACCACTTCATGCCTAAAATTTTGTAGCACCGACACAATTGTATGAAACCTCCTTCTCCATGACTACAAAGAACAAAAATCCAGAGTATTTGAGCTCTCAAAAGTTATGGTTCAATTTCATGTCAAGATTAATTGATAAGTACACCTCAGACGAAGCGATATATACCTCATCTCTTTCATAATCATATTTTCAATTTAGGCTTAGAATCATGTTCCTTGTTATCCTACTATATGTTTATATTGAGGACAGTTAAATGGTCATTATCAAAAAAGGAAATAACAATTCTTTTACCTTTTTCTTCAAGGATGCTCCCCTTTTACATAAGTACATAGGATAGTATATGTTAATGTAGAAGGCAGTAAGCTTATTTAAAACACAATTAGATTTATGTTACCAATGATACCATACCAACAACAAGATATTTGTGTTAGTGTAATTGCAAGGTTTGTGATCTAAAATATGATGGCATGGTTATTATGGAGAGGTTATTGTTATTGCAATGTAAAGCCCATGTATTGTTAGCGTTAGCTAGAAGGGAATGAAATTTAATGTTATTTTAATTGCAAGGTTTTTATAATGACATTGTTATTATGGATGTTTTTCTTTAATAATATTATAATCAATAATATTATAATAGTTAAGCATTTTACCCTTGCATCGAACTTTTACTTTTACCTTAAGATTTTACTAATGCAACAGATTAGTGGCTAGTTGGATGAAATTAGAGTAGAGGGCAGATTGAGAATTATTTTATGATATCCATAAAGGAAGCAACCATTTACTTATGTAGTTAGTATTCAATAATAGCAATCTATTTAATTCAATTAATGTTTAATTAATGTTTTTACAAAGCAATGGAAGTTGATATAATGGAATGGAATGGAATGAAATGATAGTGAAATGTTAATGTAGGGTACTGGGATGTAATGGGATGTCAATATGAGGTAAGGTCATTATTAATGGGATGTTGTGCAATATCTTATGTTAATACTAATATTCAAGGGGATGTACATGATCCCGTGGTCATCATTTATGGTATTGATATCGTAGATTATTTATATGTGTTATGTTTTAATTAATGATTGATTGATCAAATAGCGTGCCTGGAAATAAAAAGGAATTGTGCCTCGAGTTGGTTACTGTTAGATAGTTTACATATATCGGACACCTTGCGCACTTGTAATTTCATTTGGATTGAAGAAATGTTTAAATGTTTAGATTTTTGGTTGCGCACCATGCACAATGTTGGATTTTGATTTATAATTCTCGGTCGCAATTGAAGGGTTATGTTACTATATTGTTATGTTGGTTGCCTTGGGTTGGTCTGATGATAGTCCTTAGCTTAGTGGGATTGTTTTCCTGTGTCGGGAGGGTTGTAGACACCTCCATGTTCCTCAGAACAG
>ML863891.1:10950-22761 GCA_009831015.1 Picea engelmannii | reverse complement strand
AAAATCACCACCAATTACCAAACCTTGGGGATGGGGTTCATAGACCGTGATGGAAAGAAGGTTGTTCTGAGAGGAATGTTTTCTAGAATATAATGGATGTGCTCATTTAACCATAGACATAATCACTATTGTCACCCAACCATAGGCCAAAGCCACCCCCAAGCACCTTAACCTTGAAAGAGAATCATTCTGGAAGCAAACCCTAGGCTAGATAGCCAAACAAGATAGAGCACCTCTATCCAAGGATAGTGCACCAAGAAAGAATAACAAAACTGATCAGAAAGTCCAAACCCAGTGAAGACCGAGACTATAGACTGACGACAACAACTTCTCTAGAACTTGCACACAAAACTACCCAACTACAGTGCACACAAGTGTGCTACTGTAGTTATGAGAATGCTTGCCAGAATGAAGACTTGCCTCCTGTATTTATACTAAAACTGGCAAACTACCTGGGCCGACTTCTCGTTCAAGGTGCCTATTTACTTAGTATATAATATTTCCTTTAGCCGACTTCTTCTCTTGGAGGCTAATAACCTAATACAAATTATCCTCTCGAGCCGACTTGTCTTCTAAGGTTATTAGCCAACTAATTAGGGTTTCTTCTTGCTTCCTGGAATATTCTATTCTCGTCAGGTTTACATGTGGAGGTAAATACCTCCCGCAACTACCATAATATCAACACTCCCTCCTATCTAGGGAGATATTTGAAGGTAATGGTCTTGAGCACAAACATACGATTCACCCGGTAGCATCAACATAGTCATATGGACTATCTCATGACTAGATCATGAGTACCATCATTACTATCAGTGTCAACAACTGCATCATCTCTCGAAACCATACTCCATCTGAGTAATCAAACATGATGCTGGATAAGTCACTCACTCCATAGAGTGACACAAGAGCCTTTCTTCTAATCCAGACTTATGTCCTAGAAGAATAAATGTCTTGAACCATTTTCCATCTAGGAATTCTTTGTCCATCTAGCTGATAATTATTTCCAACACAACTGATAGTCTTCAAGGAAATAAAAAAATGTCATTCCATAGAGCACAACTGTGTCTATCCATAGTAGTACACAACTACAATCCAGTGGTACAATGCCACACCAAGTAGCACACAGATACTTGATTAGTGACATATAGTCACAATCAATGGAACACATCCACTACATTAGTATACATCTACTGTCCGGAGACATACAGTCTCCATAACAATCATATCATCAACCTGCACAGAAAAAACATTGTTATGATATATAAACTTAATCATCTGGGCCATTATTCCACTCACATCTGTGAGATTTGGAAGAACACCTGCCTTAAGAAAGTAAAACATCAACGATGAGCTATCTGGACTATTCTTCTAAAGCAAGGAAGAACAACTGTCCCGATTTCTAAGCATGAACCATTCACCTATTTGGGCCATTCCTCCGGAACTAAACAAAGTGAAACCTGGAGAGAATGAGTCTGCCCTAGGGAATTCCTGTCCTTGATTGCTGAACCTGGACCATTGACCTATTTGGGGCATTCCTCCGGCACTAAACAAAGTGAAACCTGGAGAGAATGAGTCTGCCATAGGGAATGCCTATCCTTGATTGCTGAACCTGGACCATTAACCTATCTGGGCCATTCCTCCGACACTAAACAAAGTGAAACCTGGAGAGAATGAATCTACCCTAGGGAATGATTGTCTGGACCATTTCCTAAGGAAATGACTGTCCTGCACCAACCTCCAAAACGAACCATTCTTCGAAACTGCTCACAAATATGAGCTTCGAAAGAATGACTGTCCGGCGAGGCAGACCATTGTTCTTGACCATTACTAAGAATGACCGTCAAGAAGAGAGACTGTCCTAGACCATTCCCTATGTTAACCACAAGGGGAATGACTATCTATGGTACATCAATAGTCCATCAAACCATTTTCATTATGAAAATGACCATTCGATCTGGACCATTTTCCGAACTGGAAAATGCCCGTCTGTCAGAAATCTCGTACCACTTTCTGAACTGGAAAGGAACTGCTCATCCTGGACCATTTTTCGAACTTGAAAAATGACTGTCCATAAATCAATAACACATCAGTTCTCCCTCCCAACCTGGGAGTCATCTCTTCCTTTTTCAATAAGGAAGTCGTCTCCACGAGCTCCAACTTGAGTACACAAACTCTTTCATCTTGGACAAAGGCTTCACCAAAATGTATGCTTATCTGCTTATCTGTGGAGATATACATTGGAGAACCACTTTCTCTTTTCTGGACTTCATCATGGAGAGTGTAATGCTTGATCTCAATGTACTTCGGTCTTTCTGGAACATTGGTATTCTCTTGAAGGCTTCATATAGCTCTGATCAATATAGTATATCATTGTTGCATTCATCTTTTGTTTCCTGCTAGCTCATAACATCGTGGCAAGGGTCATACTGGAACATATCCAAATGGTACTTCTTTTTCCATCATGAGAGTTTGTCATGGATTAGCAATCCATCATCTTGAGCTTCTGAGTAACCATTCTTATACAATATCTTTATTTTAGAAAATTTTTCACCACGCTTCTGTTGTGCATTGGAGGTTCTCCACCAAGTTGTCTCCTTCCATCTGCATACAAAGGTTTATTCCTGTTATACCTCAAAACCTTGAGGTTGTTCTACATACGTTCTTTGTTTAATTATTCTGGAGAACAATCTTTGCATTCATCTAATGTAAACTCCAACCCATGGATATTGCGAACGATATAATGGCTCATGTAGAGGTATGTCTGGTTTACTAGAACAAGCAATCATCATAGTCTTCTCCCTCCATCTGAGAGAACCTCTAGTTCTGGATCTCACAATGCTTTCATTCATAAGTCTTCCACACACTGTTCTTCAACTTTTGAGTTCTTCTGCTTGATTTATTTTAGTGAGTTTATATCAGGCTGGTGGTCTTGTGATTCTCGATACAATGACTAGTTGTTCTGGATTTTCCTTCTCTCTTGGAATCTTCATGTTCTTCCTCATGTTTTTATTTAGCTCTTAGGTTCATGGAGTTTTCTATAGATTCTCTTTCTTGAAGATTTCAACTTCTTTCTTTCATCATAGGATCAGGGATACTTTAAGGCTTCTTTTCGAAGAAGACTTCTTCTAAAGTCAAACTGAACACATGCTGCGCTTCATGGTTTCTACCATTGATGGGAACATGGATAGATACTTCATTATCTTCAGTGGATCATATTATTTAGGATCAGCTCCCTCCTAATCCTTGCTTCATGCATGAGTGCATTGCTCATCTTTTGGAATTCTGTAATCTGCTCCCTCCAACTAAGAGAGCACATGCTTCCGTCTGCATCCTTATTGCCTTCTGCAAAGTGTCACAAGTCTTTTTCCAATTTCCTCTTGATTGCTGACTTCTTTCTGTCTTTTACTTCTTCTATGTTTCTTCAAGATTGATTCTGATTTTGGCTTATCTTGCAGCTGTTACTTATGTAATAACTTCCACATGAATTGTTATCAGGGTTTATTGATGTACTTCATCCTTTCATGTGTATTGCATGACTCGTAGTCATTGTGATAGCAATCCTTATCTTGTTGTTCTTTCATAGGTATAGTTTCTCTTTGAACATATTGTTTTCTAGGAAATTTATATGCAAAACATGGTATGTACAAGAACTATGAAGAGTATTTTTACCTTGTCTTAGAAGAAGAAGTCTATTTTGTCTTGCTTGGATTTCTTTGAGGGTTCCCTTTCTTCGGCAACTGATGCTTCATGTGTTTACTTCCTTTTCTTTAACTCGGGATAATGATTCTTGTAGTGACCATACTTTCAACAATTGAAGCATTGTATTCTTGACATATCTTTCTCTTGATTTGGTTTCTTCCTGGAGCCAAACTTCTTTTTATCCCTGAAATCCTTGAACCTTGCTATGAAGGCTTGATCATCATACTTCTTTTGGGTTTCTCTTTTGCATTGATTCTTGATTCTTCTTGTGCACAACAAGTCCAAAGTTCTTCAAATGTGGGACACTCCTTCCTTGTGTTCATGCTTGCGGCAAATGCATCCCATGTCTTGGGATGACCATTGAGTACTATGCTTACCAATTCCTTTTCTGAAATGATCTCTTCAATAAATTGTAGTTGATATATTAACTAAGAGATTCTCACAAAGTATGATGTTACGCTGTCATCATCATTCATCTTCATGTCACAGAGCTCATTCTTCAGACTCATTACTTGTCCAATGTTTTTGACTGAGAAGAAGTTTGTTAGGGAATCGTACATCTTCTTAGATGAGTCAAGATGGGAGATGTAGGGTATCAAGTGGTATTTTATAGAGTCCACTATGATACTAATGGAATTGATGTCATTGTCTCTTAACTTCTCCATAATTGCAACGTTCTGCGGTTCCTTCTCTTTTCCTTCTTCAAACCTGGTTCCACTATCTTTCCTTTCACGATATCCAACACTTTATTTTTGGCAAGGATGAGGTCAATCCTTGTCTTTCACGTTCTGAAGTTAGAAGCCCCATCTAACTTGTTTTCTGACTTCATAGAGTAATTCATGGTTTCTTTGACTTGGTTAACCCTAGATTTGACCAAAAACTCAAACTTGACGTCTTGGTTTACTGAGAGTACCAGGAGATGCGCTAGGCTAGGGAACACTAGTCTATTTGGAAATTAGGTCAATCCCTTCAATTAAGGTGCCTCAACGAGAGGATTAGGGTTTTTGCAACTGCACCTGCTAGTAACCCTAGCGACAATGCTTTAGTAACTGCTCCTGCTGAAAACCCTAGCGACAGTTCTTCAACGAGCTTAGTATCCTTATGGATATGCTCCCTTCCAGTGATTAGACTGAATGAAGGAGGTGTGGGCCCATAACCTGTTAGAATATAATGGATGTGGTCATTTAACCATAGGCAATATCACTATTGTCACCCAACCATAGGCCGAAGCCACCCCTGAGCACGTTAACCTTGATAGAGAATCATTTCGGAAGAAAGCTGTAGGCTAGATAGCCAAACAAGATAGCGCACCTCTCTCCAAGGATAACACACCAAGAAAGAATAACAAAACTGATCAGAAAGTCCAAACCCAGAGAAGATCGAGACTATAGACTGGCAACAACAACTTCTCCAGAACTTGCGCACAAAACTACCCAACTGCAGTGCACACAAGTGTGCTACTGCATTTCTGAGAATGCTTTCTAGAATGAAGATTGACCTCTTGTATTTATACTAAAACTGACAAACTGCATGGGCCAACTTCTCATTCTGGGTGCCTATTTACTTAGTATATAATATTTCCTTTGGCCGACTTCTTCTCTTGGAGGCTAATAACCTAATACAAGTTATCCTCATGAGCCGACTTGTCTTCTAGGGTTATTAACCAACTAATTAGGGTTTCTTCTTGCTTCCCAGAATGTTCTATTCTCGTCAGGTTTACACGTGGAGGTAAATACCTCTTGCAACTACCATAATATCAACAATCATGGGGCAATTTTATTCTGAAAGATTGATCTACACTCTGGGTATCATCAGATCAACATATGAGAGCATGACATAGAGAAGACGACATTTCAATGTCACTTTGGACATTTTGAGTTCCTGGTTATTCCATTTGGGCTAACCAATGCACCCACTACATTCCAGTCTTACATGAGCCACATATTCAGGGATCAGTTGAGGAAATCAGTCTTGGTTTTCTTTGACGACATCTTGGTATACAACAAGACATGCCAGGAGCATATGAGGCACCTGGATGAGGTATTGATCATCATGGAGGCACAATCATTATATGCCAAAGAGTCCAAGTGTGAGTTTGGTATGACATAACTACTTTACTTGGGCTACATCATCAGTGCACAGGGGGTACAGGTGCACCAAGGGAAGATCAGGGCCATTCTGGATTGGCCAACGCCCATGAATGTGACATAGTTGAGGAGTTTCTTCAGGCTTTCCAATTATTATAGGCAGTTTTTTCCGAGGTTTTTCTCAGCTTGGAGAACCGCTGGTGGATCTTGTTAAAATATGGTGTAATTGCAAAGAATATTATTATCCCCTTTTGTGGATAAAGTAAAAGATAAAATATATTTATTATTGATTAGATCAACCCCTTTTGTGGATAAAGTAAAAGATAAAATATATTTATTATTGATTAGATCAACCCCTTTTGTGGATTGATCATGTCGGGCATTGTATTTGACCAAATCCCCTTTTGTGGATTGGTCAAACCCTAATTGTAATATGAAAAGTAAGAAGTCATCCCTGCCAGGGAAAAGACACCTTAGTTCAACACCTGCCAGATTGTATAAATAAGAGAGGCTAACGCCTCATTTGGACACACACTCAACTCACTCATCTAGTGCGCAAGTATTGAAGGAAGCTGCAGTTACCAGTTGCTGGAAGAAGGAAGAGAGAGAGAGGCACATCCTTGGGAGAGGGATTTTTGTGTTGTTTGGTTCATTGTCTTGGCATTGTATTGACTATCTATATTAAGGAAGTTTTGCTGGGTTTTCTTCCCCATGAGGATTTCCCAGGATAAATGTTGTGTATCTTTTGATTGTGTTTCTCTCAGTGATCCTATCTATGCTATTGTTATCTAGTAAATTGAAAGGTAACCTAATAATAGCTTAAACTTTAACATGGTATCAGAGCTAAGCTGAAGAGACCATCTTTCACAGGAAAAGAAAAACGTCACCGTTGCCGTACAAGAAAATTAGGGATTTTTATTGAAGAAGAATTTCAGCCCCAAAACCATATAGAAAAGTGCGCCCTTCCTCAAGGATCACTTTGGCATCCTCAGCACAAAATTTTAGTGGCTAGATCTCCCGAAAAGTGAAACCCTAGTTTTCACAAAGTACTAGAAAACCAGAAGTACCAGTGTACCAAAAGTACCGGAAAACCAGAAGTACTAGAAAACTAGAAGCACCAGTCCATAAATCCGTAGATCAAGTTTGGAGGGGTAAAAGTTGGATTTTATGAAATCTAAACACATCAGGCTACTCGCCTTAGTCTGGCGCATCTTTTGGTGAGTTCAATTTTTAGATCCAAGAAATTTGTTTTTTCTATTATTTCTATACCCCAAAGGGCTAGGGTTTCTACTGCAAGAAAGAATGGCTACCAACATGAGGGTAGAAGACATGCTAGAAGGATCTAGATACTTCAGATCTTGGAAGCATAGGTTGCAGATGATTCTAGATGAGAATGATCTCCTAGAACATGTTACAATGGGTGTACTAGAACCAGATGAAGAAGAGAAAAAGACAAAGCATAAGAAGAATGAAAAGAAAGCAAAGAGAATAGTGTTAGATTCAGTAAATGATCACTTGATCCCTCATATTTATGAACTACAAACAACAAGGCAAATGTATGAAGCACTCAACAGGTTATATGAAAGAAAAAACATTAGCCAAAATCTTTCCTTAAGAAATCAGCTTCGTAATATGAAGATGGAAAACTCAGAATCTRTCACATCCTATCTTATGAGAGTTTCTCAGATCARAGATCAGCTTGTAGCTATTGGAGATGTCATTAGTGACAAAGATCTTGTAACCACAACCCTAAATGGGTTTCCAACATTTTGGATTCCTTTTGTACAAGGAGTGTGTGSAAGAAKCAAGTTACCCAAGTTTGATAAGTTATGGGCAAATTGCACACATKAAGAATCTAGACTTGCAGATCAACATAAGAGATTRATTTTTGATGAAGAGGAATCTCTTACARCTCAAAATAACAAAAGAAGTTCCTTCAGGAAGAACAATAAAGAAGCTAACTCCGTAAGATTTCCAGATAAGAAGAAAGATGTTTCAAAGATCAGATGCTACAACTGTCAAAAGTTGGGACACTTTTCCTATGACTGTCCTCAAGGAAAAGGGAAAAGAAAGTATCAAGCACATGTGGCAGAGGAAGAGAAATCTCCTCCCTCAAATAAAGCTTTAGTAGAAATTGAGGGTTATGTACTTTCATTTGAAGATAGTTGATCTGAAGAAAGATAACAAATGGTGGAGCCCGTGGAGCCTCCCCACACAAAAACAAAAGAAAAGTATTCATGTTTATTTCTAGTATCTTGTTTAATTTAAGTACTTTATCATTACAAGTTAGATATTTATGTGAAAATGTTAATTAACCTCGTTTTACTTCAGTATCTATGCAGAGTTATGAAGGGAGTATCAAAGAAGAGGACAAAGAAAGAGATAAAATATTTATTTCATAAAGCATACTGTAAGTAAGTTTACAGGTCTCGGAAGAAATAACTTATGCCGTAACTTGCATAAGTTAGACATCATGAGAAGGACGTATGATATGGTGACAGTCAGTAAAGATAAGACAATATCCAATATTTATATAGGAGCAGGAGTCTCCTAAAGCTGTAGAACAAAAATGTTCAAGATGAAGAAAAAGATGGATACTCAGATATAGTTGATGAGATGCAGGTAACTACAGGTTGCTCCAGTACTGTTCTTATAGATACAGAGGGAGCAGGTTGATCCAGTATGAAGACAAGAAGAAAGAAATATTCGAACTCAAGAAGGCACCCAAGATATTACAGAAGAGAACTTCAAGGATGATGATTAGAAGCTATCAGTTTGGTGCAAGATGGAGCCATGTCTTTGAGTTCGAAATGGAGGATCGTGATTTGATGTAGTTAGGAAATCATATGGATGGTGCCCATGTATTTTTATCAAGATTAAAGTTATCCAGTAGATGGATGGTGCCCAACAGATGGGTAGCATGGTATTATACCATGGAAAGATTTTGGACCACAAGATATTTTTTCAGATCCCATAGCTAGACCTTTGTAGAGAAGGAGAAAGAGAAAAGACCTTCGTAGCGAAGGAAAGAGCAATATCATAGGTAGACCTTCATAGAGAAGGAAAAGAGAAGAGACCTTCTTAGAGAAGGAAGAGACCTTCGTAGAGAAGGGGAATGAGAAATTTTCCAAGGTTGGCCTCTGTTCAACTGTTGAGTTTTGGATACTCTAGGGAGATGCTAGAATACCCTCGTAGAGAGGCGTGTGACCACCCTCATAGAGAGGAATGTGGATGTTTCTCCAAGGGGCAACGTGAATATACTCTCCTCTGGCCAAGGATTGAGTAGCTTGGAACACAAATCTTGACCATGTGGAATGGTTAGTTGGCTCTTGAGGTTTGTGTCGTGATTCTGCATGGATCATGGAAAGGGAGTCTAGTCTTTCCCAAGCTAGCATCTTATCTTCTCTAGTTCATGTGGGATGACTAGGAGTGAATCTATGGTAGTAGTCCTCCCCAGTGGATTGGTGAGATGTATGACTACAAGAGAAGGGAGAACATAAAAGGAATGGAAAAACTAATAGAATATCTTTTGTGTGAAGATAAGACATCTTCTGTGTGAAGATAAGATATCTTCTATGTGAAGACAAGAAAGAAGTATCTTCTGCGTGAAGACGAAAGAAAGAAAGAGTATCTTCTGCGCGAAGACAAACAGAACAAAACTTTCGATGATTTATAGATATGTCAGTCAGTGATCATGATGTCAGATGACCAAGTGGATTATATTGATGCTTCCTATTAGCCAGTTGATGATGTTGCCTAGTTGATGATGTTATCCAGTGGATGCTACTACCTAGTTGATGTTGACATCCAGTGACCTGTCAAAAGATAAAGAATATCCTTCTTGTTAAGAGGGAGTGTTAAAATATTGTGTAACTGCAAAGAATATTCTTATCCCCTTTTGTGGATAAAGTAAAAGACAAAATATATTTATTATTGATTAGATCATGGATCATCTTCGTATGGCAAAGATCATCACTAACAAACAAAAGAAGCTAATCCTCGAACCCAAATTGGATCAGAGAACAAAAGTAGAGAAACAATGAACATATACCCAAACCCATGGTAATGAATAAGAAACTTTCTCTAATACAAATGATGTGGGAAATCCCACTCATGAGAAGATTTCAACAAACAATATGTGAAATACAAAATCTCTCACTCAATTTTATTAATCCAAACACAAGTTTACATATCTTTACATAAAAATAAAAATAAAACTACCTCAACAAACTAGGAGGCCGGATCCTAAGAAATAACATTGAAAATACAATTATAGATCTAGCTGGTGATAGGATCGCAACTAGTCACAAGAATATGAGACTAACTCAACTATTTCTTGAAAATAGGAATTCATCTCTCCAAACCACAATAATACTCTCCCGCCAAATTATGAAGGAAAAATGCATATGCTAAGGCTAAGGACTAGAATCCCTATTAGTGGAGGTCTCATCTAGTCATCAAATAACCATTGAAATATCTACCATTTCCATATACAACACAACGAATATATTATCCTTCTTTTCTTAATGGCCCATTTGGGATATTCTTCTAGGATTCCAATGCTCTTAATTTAGGCAGAAAGAGTCCATTATGTTGAATGTATTTTAGGAATAACCTGGAAAATACAACTTATCTCTTAAACATCCTCTACACATCTATTTTAAAACATTATATATTATATTTCAGCATTAACATTTACATAACTTCTATCCATAAAAATATATTTACAACATTTACATGCCTAGAAATTCACTAGTAGCTTCTTATTAGAAATCTATAATTGCACAGAGAGACACTCTACAACTAGTATGGAAGACAAGAGGCTACCTAAAATTGCTTCCAAATCAAGTCATAACCACCATCGACTCAAGCGAGGATGGAATAAAGATGCCCGATCTTGGCTAAACTATTGGGGAATCATGGAAGAAACCATTTTGTAGAATAAAGATACTATTAAAAAAAACATCAAATCAAAATTTAAGAAAAAAATGTGGTGTGATAAAGAGTTAGAGGAAAAAAGAAAATTAAGGTATTATAAAGATGTGATCAACCCTAATCTAGAAGATCAAAATTATCTATCTATTTTTCCAAGTGTAAAGAAAAAAATCAGCATTGCTAAGATAAGAACAAATTCTCATGAGCTCCATAGCGAAACTGGGCGTTGGTCAATTCCTAAAACGCCATGGGATGAAAGAGTGTGTCACCTTTGTGACACTAAGAAGGTTGAAGATGAAAATCACTTTCTCTTAGATTGTCCAGCCTATACCTATATTAGATCTCATTTTCAAAATATTGATCGCACTACCAACCTTCCTAACCTCTTAACTCAACAAAAGTATGGCGATCTTGGAAAGCTTCTCTTAATGCTTTTTGGGCATAGAAACAAAATTCTAAAGAATCACAAATAATCACTTACCCTCTTAAGGTCCGATAGACCAATTAGGTCTTAGTGAACGTTAATCATCATCATCAACAACAACATAATATATTAAAATAATAATAAATAATAATAATAATAATAATAAAATACTAAAATTTTATGTTTGCTTCATTATAATAATAATCTATTTTTAAGGTATTGGTGGCCATTTTACTGGTAAAGTCTATGAACATGTGACCTCTTAGAACTATATATATATATAAACACACTACAACCTAGTATGGGGGAGAATAATAAAAAAAATTATGGGCTCCATTATATATATATAATTTGAATGAATAATAACCATCCTACATCCATTTAACTCTAAATCTATCAATAGCCTAGAGGGATGGAATCTCTCAAGGTGCAAACCTTTTTTAAAGTGTTGATCCTTCTGGAGGCTTGATAGTTTCAAAGTTAAATGGATCTAGGTTGGTTTAACATAACATGATTCCATGTTTAATAATAATAATAATAATAACTTATTAATATTTTTTTAAGCTAATGGATTATTGACATGTCAAATTGAATATAAATGTTTTGATTATATTTTCTATGTGACATATAGACTAATTTTAGGAAGTTATAATTCCACTTTATTAA
>ML863890.1:8630-22762 GCA_009831015.1 Picea engelmannii | reverse complement strand
CACTCCTTAAAGCTCTCCTCCATGTCAAACATTGGTGGGAAACTTACTGGGAGAAAATTTCCACAGATGAGTTTGGAATATATGGGGTTGAGCCCACTTGGTAAATTTTTGTGGATGCGGTAAAGGAACAATATTACCCTATTGGCAACTATGAGGACCAGTACATGAGATGGACCACACTGCGGCAAGAGAGGGGCCAAGAAGTTCTGAAGATCACCAATACCTTCCATACCTTATGCACCGAGCTGGGTATCAAAGACTCTGAACGACATTTGGTTCTAAAATATCGTGTGTCTCTACACAGATACATCCAAACTGAAATGGATTTCTTGGACATCTCATCACTCGGTGTTGCTTATCGATATGTTGTTAAAATCGAGTAGAAATTTAAGCACTAGAACAAATGGGAGTTTGGGTCTACAAATATGAAACAACTAAAGTATGATAAAGACTGCCCTAATAAACAGTCTCCCGAAAACCAGTCCAAGCCACAGGACAAGAAGGGTCACGGGAAGACAAAGAAGGACACCGAAAAATGGTGCAATTTCCACAAAAGCCCTTGGCACAACACCGAGGAATGTCGCTCAAAAAAGTCATTGGTGGCTGAGATCAAAGACAAGGAGCAAAATCCTGATTCAGAATCTGATTATGAAAATACTAGTAAAAGACAGATCATCGACGTAGACCCCACTACTATTGTCGCGATCGCAGCAATTCAACCAGAAGAACCAACAAATCCTGAAGAGGGGGAGCGCCTTTTTCATTCTTAGATGTGGGTGAAGGGGACCCCACTGCATTTTATTGTTGATAGAGGAAGCCATAAGAACCTCATCTCAACAGAGGTCATCAAACAGTTGGGATTGTCGGCAACACCACACCCACAGCCATACAACATTGGGTGGCTTCGCCAAGGGCGAGATCTCCATGTCATCCAGCAGTGTCGATTGTCATACGGAATCCATCCCTTCAAGGATGAGGTATTATGTGATGTTGCCCCACTAGATGTATGTGATGTTCTCTTGGGCCAACCATATATGTGGAAGTGCCATGTTGTTTATGAGTCTTGACCCCGTAGTGTCATTTTTACTTTGGGGGGTCATCTCTACATAATACCAGAGGTAGTTCCAACTATTGTCCCACATAAACAGTGTCGCAAGGTAGTATCTCATACTACAAAATTCAGCTTCTTCACATTCTGTTCAAAAGGTGAACAAGAGGATATGCAACCACTACAGCCTCGGCCCAAGCACCTTCTATCCAACAGAAGCGGGTCGACAAGACTGCAGCAAAGTGCAAATATTTTGTCTGCACACAAACATCTCATGTAGCCCGACCGGTTGAACAGATTCAACCCCGCCAGCAACAGGTTCATGACATACTTCCACAAACCAAGCAACGCGACATCTCCAGCAAGGCAAGCAACTCACCAAGATTCAGATTTAGAAAATGCTTACCCCTCTCCCCCGGGAACTCAACACAATGGAGACCATTGCTTCCTAAGGAGGGAGGATTGATCTAGGTGGATATCGGTGGCCACCCGCCTATTCCACGGGCTCGAAAAATAGTTTTCCATCTTGGTAGTTTTTCGGTAGTTTTTCGAGTTCCAAACTTTCAGGGCCGTTTTCAGGCCCTAAACAACATTTTTTGGGGATTTGGGGTCCAAGCGATTGCCAAAGGCATTCGTATGGACAGGTCAAAAATCATTCTTCTCGGTTAGACTTTTCCAACTGTGTATCAAGCGCCCCAAACGGAGATCGTATGCAAAAGTTACGCCCCTGGGAAGTTGGCGTATCAACTACCCCCATTGGGGCCCACAAACTTTTTGGCTTTTCATCTTCCGGGGTTAGGGTTTTGGATTTTGCTTATGTTAAAAAGGCCTTTGGAGCCTCATTGTAACGATCATATTCTTGCGAATGCGAGTACCCGTCACATCTCTTCTCATAGATAAGATGCCACCATTCTAGCGAGTCTTTCACTCTGTATTTTTACAGTCTCTATACATTTATTTCATTAATAGAAATAATGTATTACTGTATCTCTGTGTTTATGGTTGCATCTCTGATACATTTCTATTATATTATTGGATATCTGTGATATCTCTATGCATTTCTTTATTATATCTCCGCTCTCATTTTGTGCCGAAAATAATCCGGATCATTCTTGGTTGCAGATCTAGTGAGTGAGTGTCCAAATAAGGTGTTGGCCTCTCTTATAAATAGTGGTTTGGCTAGCCTAAAATTAGGTCTGGGTCGACCTGTTACTTTACCCTTTTATTTTCTCTTTTACATGTCAAGGCATAATAGGGCCAACTTTTACAAAGGCACAATAGGGCCTAATTATAAAATATAATATAATATAATATTATTTAGGGTTTATCTTGGTCAAATACAATAAGGATATCTTCTGAATCTACTTAATATTCAACATTCACATCATAATATCCATACAAATTGCAGAGAAAAATGCCTTTGTATTATATTCATCAGCTTTCAAAATGCATACAAAGATAGACTCATAACACAAACCTACGCTTATGTGCTCTGCTTCATTCAACGGTCATTACATTCCAGTATGGTATGTGCTTTGTCCTCATCTCTTCATTCCTACACAAATATGACTCTATTATAGACTCTTACAAAACTCATACAAAACTGGACATGGAAATCTCTCTTTCTATTCTAGTTGACTCTCTATTACTAGCATGCACTCTCTTTGTTATGATGCTCTACTATGTTTGTAATTACTCAACTGACTATTCTCCTCCACTCCTATGCTCCACTCTTTTGAGTGATCAACGGATCCACACACTCTGCCCATCTGCATGCAGCCCCTGAATCTTCCTATAGCATGGAAATCCTAACTACCTTTCTAGCTAATCCACACCTTTATCCATGATCATTCAGGTTGTTATAGTACTCAAGTAAAAATATCATCAAAGATACGCTCAGATTCACTACATATAGTCTTCTTGATTCCTTGCACATAGTGCAAAATTGGGTTGGCATGCACAATATTCCTTTGGTTGGCATTGTTGTTAATCCTTCCTTGCACCACACAGCATATCTTCATGGGAACACACAATATTGATTTGTGGCACATGCATGACTTCCCCAAAACCTTGGGTTCCAACAGGCCCCCAACGCTATTAGTTGACTTGTTCTCAAGCCAACAACGTTATTCATGGCTTGACAGAAGTAGTTGGCATCACTGTCATCGGGAGTTCTTGGATAAACTATTGAAATTGGGCATCAACATCATTAAAAGTATCCTGCAGACTTTGTGTGAGCTAGAAAACCTCATCTGTATCAATGGTTGTAACCTGTGGGGACCAGAGGTTAATCTTATTTTATAGCATATGGACTATTGCTACATGTGCCACGGTGTGTTGATTGTAATATGTTTGGGCCTTGTCAGTCGCGTAATTGGCAATGCCAAATAGAGTCTATTGTTATGATCAGGTTGTAGTAATCTCTCAAATTTTGCTGACGATCGATGTCATTGATGCTTGTCACTCACCCAGAGGTAAGGACAACAATGCACTCTTTTTTTGCGTGACTTATGCTTTTATAGTGTATATTTGTTCATCGATGGCATTGATTTTAGGTGGATTGTGGAGGTGAGTCTAGAGTGTGAAGCTATACTCTATGAGACCAGTGAAATCCTTTATGTGTGTCTGGCCCTTTTGTGGTGCTTCCTCGACCATGATGATATTTTGTTGCAACTCTTGATTATCAGAGGTAGGTCGCTAGAGCTTCTTACGAAGCTCGAGATTTTGTATCTCCAATACACAGACGCACTCCTCGACCACGTCAATTTTCTGAGGCATAGACATGTATGGTTGATCAACTTTTGGCCTAGGTACTTATGAATAAGCCTCATCTACAACATTGTGGATTTCCTTGTGAACTGTGAGCATCATTTCATGTTATTCTTTACTTTCAACATGTGCAATGACCTCCACAATGTGAAGTGCTTTAGGCTCCTAATGTGCAGCCTCTACTTCTTTTCACACCTGCACTTCATGTTGATGTTTCAACCGAGTGTCCTTATGTGCAATGACTTATTTCTCATGTTGGTGTTGTAGTTGTGCATGTGACTGACTGATATCCTAATGCCTATCTCTAACCTCTGTCATGATGGTAGTCATAAAATTTTGCAGGTCCTCTATAGACACCGACGCTATTTTGAGTTTAGCACTAGCGCCAATGCCCAATGGATTGAACCACAACACTCTTCTCTGACTAGTGTTGCTGACTTCAATGATCTGCTACGCTTGAGGGGGTGAACTAGGTGGGGAAGCAATGGACAATTGTTGACATAGGTTGTTGAATTTTTCAGTGACATCTTCTTGAAATACCTGTTGCATCCTAAGCTATCCTTTGATTTCTTTGATCAAATTTGGGACAATCATAATCGTCGGCCTTGTTTGAGTTACCGAGGTACTTGTATCCAAACTTTTTCTTGTGGTTTTCCATCGGTTCTTGCTGGGAACTTGACCAAGTGCTATGGTGTGTTGTGTGGATGACGCACAATCTTCCTCCTCAATGGAAGTAAATTATGGTGAGGGAGAGGGTGTACTCTCTTCATCCATGCTTGGATCTAAATTGATTAGGGTTGGCCCTTATGTCCCTAAGGTTTTATTTTGCTTGCGAGCCTTATCATTGTCATCTTCGGACTCCTCGTTAGTTTGTGATTGCTCATCCAGGATTTGTATGTCTTTATCTTTGGAGGTACCAACCTTCTGCTACTTGGATCTTGAGGCATGTTCTTTATGTCAGGATGCGGATGTAACCCTTTTCTTGTCTTGGTTTTTCTTCTTCCTAGTTTCGAGTTGTTCTTGCTCGTATTCAAAAGGAGGTTGATATTCCTCGTCCCATTCTACAAAACCCAGTTGGATGTCTTCCTTTGTGATGAAAAAGGGGAGCATGGCAGTGGATTTCTACTTTTCTACACATGGATAAATGAAAATGTTATGGAAATCACATTTGAATTCAAGGTAATCCTCGTACCTTTTCAATAGTATATTTGGAATGCACAACATCAAATTGGATGCTTGTATCAGTTGTGTGTGCCACTTCTAAAAGTCCTTGTTATGTTTGGTTTGTACTGCTTGTTCTTTGGCGTATTGGAGTGTAAGAACACTAGGTGTGTTGAATAGGGGCGCACTAGTTTCATCCTCCTCATGGTCCGGGGGGGCTCCACATAATCATGAAAAGTAATAAAATAACCCAATTGTAATGAAACTCTTTTCCCAAGTTATGGGCCTCTAAACAACCATTGACAAAATCATTTAGGATATATCGAGCCTAATCCATCTGAACCACTACAACACACTACTCAACGCCAACAATGACTCCAATGGGACATTCATCGTTACGACATTTCCGGAGTAGCTTACAAGCAAGGAGTTTCATCGCAAATCGGATTGTTAGGTTATTGATCTATGAAATGACTACTCTGCAAGACCATCTATGTGTCCTATATCTAGTGTAAATCCCTTCCTGGACTGCATCCTTCACCTTGACTGCATTGGCCAGGTCATGGCCTATTGTTGGTAGACCTGAGACCCGATGCATGGTCTTTTCATCCACTTGGTAAGGCTATTTGAGCCACAAATACCCTCCATTAAACTGACTAAGGAAGAAGCACATGCATGCCTACACCGGTGGGCTTCAGACGAAATGTGGGCAATCCACTAGAGTCGAGACACTAGAATATTGAAGGGTATTAGCCCATTTCTGAGTGAGTACCTTCTCTGTCACGTCAGGTCGTTGAATGATCTATGCATATTTTTTGAACTCTGATTCAAGAAACTAGTTCGGATCTCAGACATTATGATCTATGCACCACAACATTGGCACTTTTATTAATTTAGGGCCTAGAAAACTTACATTGCATGGAATGATGGGCTCAAGCATCGACTGCTCCTTACTATATTTGGCCTTTAGTTGTGCCGATGGCTTATTAAGGGAGGCCATTCTAGTCTGGAACTGTATCACACCTCTATCTTATCTAAACTATTAGTTGAGATGACTCTGGTGGTTGAGACTGGGGAGTGATATGGTTGAACCATGAAGACTTTGTTGTTCAAGTCTTTTCTCCCTCAACTCTACACTCTATTCGTTGTTTGTTATTCAGAAATACTAAGTTGAAGTATGATTACAGAGTTTCAAATATACCAAGGGTGGTGTACCCTTGTTGATGTTGACTACCGAGCTATGATAAAAGTTGTTTACGACTGATTTGCCTTGTCACAATTGTCACACGCCGCATGTACCTTCTTGCCATAATTTTTCATCTTTCCCCATGTCACCATCACATATACATTAGTTAATGAATCGTTTTCCCTACTGATGTATCCACCTATACAATGTCAGTGGCTTGTTAGTGACCATTATTTTGTCTTTTTGAGTTTAATCCGACAATTAAGTCTTAATATTTTCCAAAATGGGTAAAATCTTCGTTGGTACAACCTGTCACGTTCCTCTTTATTATGTTGAGTTGTATACGCTTCCTATTTATTATTGTGATGTTGACTACTCTACCCATGCCTGAATCCCTATCCTTTGGTGGTCGAGACTGGGGAGTGATATGGTTGAACTGTGAAGACTCTGTCGTTGAAGTCTTTTCTCGCTCAGCTTTGCACTCTATTTGTTGTTTTCTATTAAGAAACAATAAGTCGAAGTATGGTTACAGAGTTTCAAATATACCAAGGGTGGCGTACCCTTGTTATTGCTAACTACCGAGCTAAGATAAAAGTCATTTACAACTTATTAGCCTTGTCACAATTGTCACACGCCATAGGTACCTTCTTTCCATAACTGTTTGTCTTTCCCCATGTTGCCATCACATATCTATTAGTTATTGAATCACATTTCCTACCGTTTTATCCACCTGTACCATATCAGGGAGCTGTTAGTGACCATTATTCCATCCTTTTGATTTAAATCCGGAAACTAAGTCTTAATCTTTTCCAAAATGGATAAAATATTCATTGGTACAACCTGTCATGTCCCTCTTTATTATTTTGAGTTGTATACGTTGCCTATTTATTATTGTGATGTTGACTACTCTACTCATTCCCAAAGTCCTATCCTTTGGGGTCACAATGCATGGTTACTGCACATCCCTACTTCTACGCTAGAGATGTCATTCTGTCGCATTATCCCTTGGTGGGTTGTGATGCTTCTTTGCTAATATTTGGTTCCTTAGCCCTTGCCATGGAGGTTCATTGGGAATTGTGGTTGGGACTAGGAGAGTTTGTTGATCATCCAATCCTGGATTAGGTTCAAAGTTTGTCTTGCGCCTTTCGTCTATTGATGTGATTGTAGTCGAAAGCATCTGATGGATTTAACTACTTTCCGATGTAACACATTAAGAAATCAAATGGATATTTCGTGTATTCAGACTCTACTTGGCTATCCAACACCTTTCACATGAACACATATGTTCTTTGGGATTTACCCTCGGCTTGCACCTTTCCTTGATTAACTCCACTACTTGTGCCCATTTGCATAGATGTTCATAGTGTGTCGCCCACCATTACACAAGTATTCCTTACAACACTATGTTGAGGGCTTATATTTGGTGGGTTAGGGAAATATTTTGCATTGGGCAACAAATGTATCCGCTGAGTCTATTCCATCAAATCGATATAGGGTATAAATACCTATCCCAACCTGGCGTGTCACTGTGGTAATATGCATGCATCATATGTTTGAAACCTCATAGAGATCTTGCTACCATATTTCCATAGCATCATGTGAATATGTGTCATTTGAGAGCACACTTCTCCATCTCATCTCACTATCCATCGTGGGATTGATATAGTCCTCCATGTGCCTTGTAATCTGATAGATGTTTTCAATAATAGAGCTATGTGCATCCTCATTCATGGGATCATTGTACATGTTGACTTCATTGGGATCTAATGGCACAATAACATGCAAGGTTGAGCGCACACTTCTCCAAATCAACTCACCATCCATCATGGGATTCATATAGTCCTCACTGCGCCTTGTGATCAGATAGATGTTTTTAATAATAGAGCTCCACACATCCTCATTCATGAGATCATTGTACCCATCGCCTTCATTGGGATCTAATGGCACAATAGCGTGCAAGGTATGGAATGACATATGTTGTTTCTTCAAATTAAAAACTACATTGTTTTCAAATGCCCAATCAATGCCAAGTAATGTGGTGTAGGGATATGAGACATCCATGATCTCAATCACCTCAAAGTCTACTTTAGTTTTCACCCCTTCTATATTCACTTCTACTTTCTCCAGTTGGTCGATGACATAGATTCGATATTGATTATCCAGCTTAAGTTGAATGGGGGAAAACACCAAAATTGGTTTTCCCATTGTAACACCTTGTTTCCCCCAGTTTGTAAAAATAGTTGGACTGGCCAAGAACTGTGGCAAACTCAGAAATGTGAATGTGTGATGTGAATGGACCTTGTGGAAAAGGTCGATGAATGTGAATAATATTATGAATATATATTGCAGGACTGTTGAGAGGGGATATGCTGAAAAAGAGACCACAATGACTGGAGAAAGGCAGTGGAAGGCACCTAGAATGGTGGTGTTAACTTCCACCGAAAACAATACCGTATTTGGACTTCACTGGCCCGGAGAACCAAGAGCCGCTCGCTGGCCCCGAATTAAATGTCTCGTAGGCTGGTAGGTAGATGGCTCCTCAGGAATTAATGAGGGATGGGGGGCTGAACCGCCCATCCGTAGAGCCGTCGGGCCTTACCAGTGTGATGGAAATCGCGCCACACGCAACCTCGCAAGAGGATAAGGCACGAGGGAGAAGCGATTGGGGCAGACGCGAGGGCAGGAAGAGAACTCTGGAGATACGCAGAGTGAGTGATAGCAGAGAAGGGGGAGAGTAACCCTCGTTCTCGGTCACTGGCAAACCGAGACACAGTCTCGCAGAATCGTGGTCTCAGCTCGGGGGTGGCTAGTTGTAAATCCTATCGGAATCGTTGAGCCTACGGTTGGGTGGAAACGAGCACCTCTCTCAGCAGTTGCACTCACTTCTGGTATTATTTCTGATAAGTGTTTTACATCTTACATCTTGAAATTCATATGCTGACATAGATGCTCATAAATTGTGAAATTATGAATGATTACAGTATAAGACTGTCTGTGTAGTGTTTTGAGAAGAAATGGTAGATGTATGCTTGTAACAGAAAAACCACGCATGGCTTATGTTGATAGATAAATTCATTTATGCGTAAGTTGAACCAAGTTAGACTTCCAGTCCATTCTCGGGAATTTGTTTCCCCTTATCTGTCTCCAGGAATGCCTCGGATTAGATCTCTCCACAGAGATACCGTTCTTGGAAAATTTTACCAAGAACCTGGAAAAAGGACTTGAATGCGCAAGTCTTAGCAACCCTGTATGAGGAAGAACGATCCTCTTGAAATCCCGAAATAGCAGCGTAGGGATAAGTATTGATCAACGGATGAGATCCCGTCGAAATATCTGCGATCATAGATTGGCGGAAGAAACAAGGGAGTTACATGCCTTACCCCTTTTATTTTATCTTCGTGAGAAGCGAGGAAATCGGGACCGTAGATCCCCAAGGTCTGTGGGAGTATCTGGACCGTTGGTTTTTCCACGTCCAAAGAGTCGTGGGAGAGTGCATGACGTGGGATAGATCTGAGCCGTCAGATCTTAGCTAGAAAACCCGACAATCGTTGGATCTGTTAGGAGATGCATGAGGGTTAAGCCCTTGTGAACAAGGGCGAAAGTCCTGAGAGAGGAGTCGGTATCGGGGATTCGGAGTTCGGGATTCTGGGAGTCCTGATGACAAGAGATCGGGACACTCCATGGTGAAAGTCCCGATATAGATCTAGACCGTCCATCCGTGAAGGACACGTGGCAGAGATCGAGAGTCCATCGGTATTTCGGATAACAGGGATTCGAGTTGACAAAGGATTTGCGTCACTAGGGGTCGCAACTCGCGAAATCACGAAACAATCTAGACCGTCCATCTGTGAAGGACACGTGGCGGAGATCGAGAGTCCATCGATATTTCAAATACCGGGGATTCAAGTTGACAAAGGATTTGCGTCACTGGAGGTTGCAAGTCACGAAATCGCGAAACAATCTAGACCGTCCATCCGTGAAGGACATGTGGCAAAGATCAAGAGTCCATCGGTATTTCAAATACCAGGGATTCAAGTTGACAGAGGATTTGTGTCATTGGGGGTCGCAAGTTGCGAAATCGCAAAACAACGAGGACCTTCCATCTGAGGGAGGATACGTGGCAGTAATCTAGGATTTCGGGAGAATCCCAAAAGGAGGAGCCCATCGGGATTTCACAAATCGGGAGTTCGGGAGTCCCGTTGACAAGAGGTCGAACTCTCGTGATTGATAAGTCCCCAAACTTCGACTGGTGAACTCCCGAAATGTTAGCATATGTTTAAGTCTCAATTAAAGGATGAGATCCTCTCGGAGGATCCAACGTCCATAACAACTGTTGGATGTGGAGAAGGAATGTGGATGATAGTTCCTCGACCCCTCTCCGCCTTTGCAAGCAATGCACAAACACGATCCCTTCAGAGGATCCAAGGTCTGTAATGACCATTAGATTTGAGCAAGAGACGCATGCATTAATGCCACGACCCTTTTTACCCTTGCAAGAAATGAAGAGATCGGGACCGTAGACCCCATGATCCATGGGAGTACCTGGACCGTCCATCTATAGAGTATATGTGGTTGTTGGTAAGTGCTTCGACACCCGGGAAACCAAAGGGAAAGAACCCTTGTCTTCGTAAGTCGCAAAATTCCAATCACCGAAACCCCGAAATGACGTGTGGTGTGAATGAGGTCAAGGAAAGCCAGGATTTGATCGTGACCGTTGATCATCCTGAAAAGATCACAACCGTTGATCTTGGTTGAAGGTCACCGTCGCCCATCAGAGGAGATGCATGGTGAGCGGTCAGAAGTTTCGAGAAAAGTCCTGAAATCCCGTGGGCCGTTGGATCCAAATCCTTGAGGATCGTTGATCTCCTACACGAATCCCCATATCGAGATTCGAGGATTGGAGTGACAACAGTTTTGGAGTCTTTGCTTCGTGGACTCCCGGTTCACGAAACTCTGAAAAGATCCGAACCGTTGGATCCAAGATATCGAGAGCCATTGGACCTCATACAAGAACTCGAGTATCGAGTTTTGGGGTTTGTAGAGTCGAAAGACTTGACTCGCTTATATCGCTAAGTCGTGAAACGCGACAAGGTGCCTAGTTGTTTGGTCAGTGGTCATAACTGACGATCACATGGAGGTGGAAAAAGGAAAGAGCTAGCCTGCGCTAAGCCCCGTAGGACTTTGGGGATTCTGATCGTTGAGAAATCGACAAAAAAATTTGATTTCCGTAGTGGGTATATGACAAATTGGTATCAGAGCATGGTTACAGCACTCAGCCTGCTTGGGCTCACGAACGAGTTGCGCAGAAGCTCCGTTCAAAATACTCTTACAAAGAGTAACCCTTTATCTTAACCCTCTTAATTCAAAAAGGTCTAAGTTCGAAATGAAACCTGACTGTGTATGCATGCGAAAGAGTTATGAATTTTGCACGGGTTATAAAAATGTATCTGACTATTGACTAACAACCAGCGTTTGTCTTTGCACCCAAGCGGATGATCAGCCGCGGGAATTTATAGACGTAGAGAATGGTGACTCACCAAGAGGTGGGAGAGGGCTCCCACAATAGAGATGAAGAGTCTGACGAAAGAAGGGTAGTAGGGACCCCTCCAGATCTAGCCGAGATTGTGAGGAGTCTCATGGTCGAATTACAAAGCTGCAAGGCTGACAATGAAAGGATGATGAAAGAACAAGAAAAGCAAACAGAAATTAACACAGTTTTACTGCAGAGTTTATCCGATCTACAAAGGCAAATGCAGCATGAACATGAAACTCAGAAACATGGTCATATCAGTGGCCACACTGAGAGGAGTACCTCAAAAACGGTCCACCCCAGAGGTAAAGGACCAGTGCCGAGTGATTCCTCTGAGAAGGAAGCTGGCGATTCAGAAGGCTCTTCTAGCAGCAAAACCAGTTCCTATTTCTGAAGGAAACAAAAGAAGCAAAAGTCTTCCAAAGGTCGAAAATTTGAAGAATTCATAAAGGCCAAACCACCCTCCTTCGACGGTGAAATAAAGAAGGGAGAGGAAGTAGAGGCCTGGCTGCTTGGACTAAAGGAGTGTTTCAGAGTCCATGACTTTTCAGAAAATATGAAGGCCCGAGTGGCCACCTTCAACTTGAACGGAAAGGCTTCCATTTGGTGGGAAGACCTTAAGAATGTGAAAGGGGTTCGCGAAGAGGACCTGTCTTGGAAACGATTTGAGAAGTACTTCCGGAAGAAGTATCTGTCGGAAAAATATTTCGACGAAAAGACTAAAGAGTTTTATGAACTCAAACTGGGACAACTTACTATAGAAGAACATGTCAACAGATTCCTTGACTTGTTGAGGTATGTACCTTATATAAAAGCAGAAAAGGCAAAGGTGCAACGCTTCACCAGTGGGCTACCCAAGGAATATCGGAACAGAATTGAATTTGATGAGCCAAAGACCCTAGAAGGCACTATTCAAAAGACAACCTATTGTCATGAACAGTTTGGGCATCGAGCAGAACCTCGTGAAGGATGGAAACCGAAGAATAGTTCAAGATTTCAGAAAAAGGGGATCAAATCCCCAGGATTTAAGAACTACAAGAAGAACCCAAGAATGAACTTTCCAGCCCGGAGTGTACACCAGCAGAACTTTCCCTCATCGAGTGGAAATAAAACTTCTGGACCTATACCAGTGAAGGTGGATAACACCAAGAGAGAACCTTTGAAATGTTGGGGTTGCGGAGAAGAACATCTCCTGAGAGACTGTCCACACCGACAACAGAATAGTCGGAGGATTTATAACATCTAGGAAACTACTACCGTCAATGATGTTGCCAGGAGTGTGCCACAAATTTATGCAGGCTTGGATAATAACCAAGCTGATCATCAAGATTCAGTAGTGGAAATAGAAGGTATGATTTTCAACCATCTAGTGTCTGTTTTGATTGACCCTGGTTCAAATTTGAGTTATATAGCCCCTAAAGCTTTTGATAAGTGTAAACTACAGCCATAAAAACATACCAAGCCATGGTTGGTACAGTTAGCCACTGGCACCAAAAGGAAGATAACAGAGGTTATACCATCCTACCAATTAATGTTGGGTGAATTCCCCACCCAAGCAACCCTTAACATATTACCCATGGGATCATATGATCTGTTGATTGGTATGGACTGGCTAGCTGCCCATAAAGCTAGACTAGACTGTTACCATAAAACCTTAGAGTGTGTAAGTAAAGAAGGGTGAAGAATAACCCTTCAAGGGATCCGAAAACCCTTCTTGGTGAGACAAATATCATCCCTGCAAATGAGAAAGTATTGTTGAAAGGGATGTCCCCTATATGCAATACAGGTGTTGAAAAAAATCGAAGGTGATAAACCAAGCCTTGATGATCACCCTATCCTGAGAGAATACAGAAATGTGTTTCCGGAAGAGGTATCGGGTCTACCTCCGAGAAGGGACATAGACTTCTCGATAAAACTTGCACCAGGAGCGGTGTCGGTGTCTAGGACACCCTACCGGATGAGCATGCCCGAGTTAGTTGAATTCAAATTGCAATTAAAAGAAATGATGGATAAAGGCTATATTCGACCCAGCGTGTCTCCATGGGGAGCACCAGTCCTATTTGTGAAAAAGAAGGATGGCACCCTTAGACTGTGTATAGATTATAGACAACTTAATAATGTAACCATAAAGAACAAGTACCCTTTGCCCAGGATTGATGATCTGTTCAATCAATTGGGAGGCGCGTCTATTTTCTCAAAGATCGACTTGAGGTCGAGATACCATCAAGTCCGAATCAAGGATGAAGACATCCATAAAACTTCTTTCCGGACACGATATGGTCACTATGAGTTTGTGGTAGTGCCATTTGGGTTAACCAATGCCCCTGCCACTTTTATGTGCTTGATGAACAATGTACTCAGTAAATTTCTAGATAAATTTGTGCTAGTTTTTATTGATGACATATTAATCTACTCTAAGAATAGAGAAGAGCATGAAG